>JAOVVA010000044.1:22922093-22948041 GCA_028565275.1 Leiocassis micropogon | reverse complement strand
GGGGGGTGGGGTCGTGGTGCGGGAGATATATAACAACATCAGTGCAAAGTTGGATTATTTCTGCGTGTCAGGATTTTCTTTCCCCACTTTACTCCCATTTTATTTGCATTGATCCGAAGTAAAATAAATGCCGATTCCAGTGTCCGGATCAATGTGGCACGAGTTTATTTTAATCTGGATTTGTGGGACTTTAAAACAAGGAGAAAGAAAGAAAGGAAAACGAAATAATGAAGAAGGGCATCTGTTGTTTAGTTTTTGTTTTTTTCCACCCATGATGAAAAAGAGTAAAACAATAAAGAAGAAGCCAGGGCAGTGTCGGAATTTTAATGCGAATATTTTATAGACTTGGTGTAGGAGTGACAAAGACAAATCCATCCGGAGCGCAAAGTAAATTAAGCGCAGATTACTCACATGTCCCGGCTTCATTAGTTCTCATCGACAAGCACAAGCTCGGCTTCTTTTTTCTCTCATATATTAAAAGCAGACACACACACACACACACACAGTGAGAGAGAGAAAGAGACGCGCGTGTTTGCGTGCGCTAATAAACACTAAGCATTACTCATTTCCCTACACATGGTGGCATGATAACTATTCATTTCCTTGAAATCACTGCAATTTGGTCTCACACAAAGCTTTCAGAAAAGTTCATTTAAAACTACGAAAAAAAACCGCCACAGAGCGCTATTAGAGAGAGAATGATGCTTAATAACTAGCTAAATAAACCTCTCTAAAGGTGGGACCTGATCTGCACATTACAGCCTTTAAAGACTTATTTCTAAATACATAGTTGGTCTCCAAAAATATTAGGACAGAAACAATTACTGCACCAAAGATCCAAAAGCTCCGCTGTGTTTTCTGTCTCAAGGGTCCGTCCTGGAACTGCTACTGAATACTGTTTAGGAAGGTAATGTGCGGTTTGGGACACAGCCCTATAACGCGCCCTAATTTGTCTCGTATTATTTTGGAGCTCCCAGACACGCCTGATCCGTGTAGCTTTCTTTTCATTTCATTGCCAAGCGGAACATTTCAGATTTTATGGTGCTGAAGCGCACTTTGTTTGGTTACAACAAAACAGGGCGCCTGGACCGCACTCATTCTCATGTTTTAGTCCAGGGAAATCAATTCCGTATTTTTTATTATTATTATTATTATTATTATTATTATTATTATACAATTTATGGCCACGTTTTTAAACGATGTAATAGAATACAAAATTGTTAAAAAATATCCCTATGCATTATTATTATTATTATTATTATTATTATTATTATTATTATTATTATTATTATTATGTATCCTATTTCGTTTTCTAGAAATAAATATACAAAAAAAAACAAATTCATGCTTAAAATGTGACACACTTTTTTGCCTACATTAATATTTCCTCTTCCAAATTCATAATTCCATTCCATTTCCTACGCAATAACATCATGCATAAAACACTTTAGTGTAAATGTAGCACATGGATTGATATCCATAAATATTTCCTATATTATTATTATTATTATTATTATTATTATTATTATAAATATTCCTTCTCTGATATGTTCTAGTTAAATCAAAATCATCTTAAAAAAATTTTCACAACAAAGGGCTTTTTAGGCCATTAAAAAACAAACAAACAAAAAAAAACGCTGCATCGAAACACCTCGTTGTCACGTATTGGATTCAGTCAGGCAGTGCGAGCACATCAGTCTTTTGGAGCGAGTAAGTGTTTTGCTTTCCCCTCTCTTCTAGTCTCCCAGTGATGCGAATGGGAGTTTCAGTGCTGGAGAATAAGTTAAGTTAATTTTGCGCTCTCTCTCCCCTAAGGCATTAGCAGTGCATTTGGCCGAGATCGATCAGAGGCAGATATCTATCAACTTCTCCTTCTCGTGCTGCTTATGACCATCCCAGAGAGCTTGGGACCGGCCCGTCTCGCCAATGGACACATTTGCAAATGTCATTTACTCTATTCCAAACAGTATATCTTTATAGGTCTACTTACAGACATGTCTTATATTTAAACTCCATCCTGACTCTTATATCATCTTATATTTGCTACATGTAAATGAAGTTAATGGATACAGGAGAGATGTGAGTGATTTGCTCGCTCTGGTTGCAGTGGCGATAACAACTAACAGTGCAATGCTGGGAAGGTTGGTGGAACGAAACACACTGCTGAATCACCAGGTGACTGATCCACAAATAATACATCATTAACATTTGTTGAACGTATACGTTGGTAGGAAATGATTGGCACTCTCATTATGTGTCTGTTATGGAGAAGGCATCTGTAGAGTGTGCAGGCTAGATCAATGTTAAATCTCTCCCTCTCTCTCTCTCTCTGTATCTGTGTCTGTGTGTAACACATTCAGGCAGCAGTGGCCAGTGGTAGGGGTGGGTGGGGTGACTCCTTTGTAGTCCAGTGCTGGCTCAGAGCACAGAGGAGCCAGACACCTTGCAAATAATCTGGGCTTAGTGAGGAATTAGTTGGCTCAGGTGGGTGGGATGAGACAAACAGTCCGCCGGCCTCTAAAACGAATAGCCGAGGCAGGACAGGAAACTTTGAAAATCATTTTGTTCACAATGAATCAATGTTGCCCGGTGAGCCGAGCGCAAAGCCTTATTTGAAAAAGCAAATCCGAGCTCAGCTCGAGCCTCGTGTCACTTCTGCTTTGTCACTCGCTCTGTAAATTGTGCAAATTCTGCGAGCAGAAAAAAAAAAAGACAGTGAAACTTCAGCGACGGGCCCCACTTGTGCTTATGCACATGGCAAGATCCAATAAAGGAGTGATTGATTACTGCTATTTATCGCCAGCTTTTATTGTGTGTCATACACTGAGGGGAATTTATTTGTTGATAGTGAAGTGGAGTGGTGAGGCGCAGCTTGCACGACCAGTATTGATCTAGTTTGCTGGATGTCCAAGTGTCATTATCTTTCGCCCGCGTGCTCGCTCTGACATTAAATCTCACTTTCATGTCTGCCGAATGCAGGTGCCGTTCTTCTTTTTTTCTTATTTCTCATTCTGCAGCTGAGACACATTATCGAATTGTCCCGTTTTAGATTTCATACTGGAGAGAGGTCTGATTCCAATTCGGCAGGATGTACGAGCTGCGTGCTTCTGAGTGGCAGCCCGGGCTGTGTTTTCAGTACTATCGACTGCATTTTTGTCCTTCGGCCTAGAGCGCTTCTCTCTCAACGCTGAGTGCCTGTAACCCGCGATGCGCAGTTTTTTCCCGCATGCATCTCTAAGTGCAAATATTTGAAGCTGACAGAATTGGGGCCAGCATGCTGGAACAGGCGACCTCCATTTCAAGTGTGTTTCTGCCTCTGCCTCTATTGAGTAGTAGGGGGAAAACACCAGTTTACTCACCAAGGTGATTAAAGACCAGGATGTCCTGGAGAGCTGTTGGATAGTCGAGACAAGTTTTCAAGAGCAAAGTAGTTTGCTTAAAATCTGCTTGGCACTAGTACCATTTCCTGAAACATTTCTTTAGCTCTCAATTTCGGCTGCTTTTGTCTTTGTAAAGCTCCTAAAGCCTGGAGTGCGATAGGAATATTCACACTGTGACAATATTTTACAGAGCTTTTTTATTCGATATGATTTGTATTTAATACTGTTTTTGAGTAATAGAGCATGATTTGATCTGTGGTGTTACTGAACATTGTCCAGTAATTGGCATGAAATCTTTTAGTCATGCACATGCTTCGGCTCAGTTGCCTGTTTTGTCTTTTTCTCATCTCCTTGGAGACTGGGAAACAGTGAATGTGTATGTGTTTCAGAGTGAGAGTGACTGTGTGTGTGTGTGTGTGTGTGTGTGTGTGTGTGTGTTTGTGTGAGGTTTTTTTTTTTTTTTTGAGTATTGAATGACAGTGTCTGCCCTGTCCTGTAATAAAATGTAAGAGTGGCTCTTTCACGCTTGACAACAATCGCTAAACACACTGACAGACAGGCAGCCATGGTGTGAATGACATTCCTCAAGTAAAAGCCACATTTTTAAGTCTCGATACGGGCATGCCGTCGAAAGCGGCGAAGGTTTGGTTTTCCGATGAAATTGAATTCATCTCCTCTGCTCTCCAGAGTGCACAGAGGAAATCTATTCTTGACGTCTCCCTACTTATCTTTATTGTGTCTCTGAGCCACTTTTGTCTTCTGAGTGGGAAAAAAAAAATCCTGTAAATAAATATATAACCGGGCCTGACATTGCACTGCTATAATGGTGTTGTTTAAAAAGAATGCAAGGATTTATATGTGAAGTGTAGCGAAATTTTTTTTACACAATGTATGTTTAAAGGCTTTGAACCTTTTCGGTTGAAAAATGTTTATTATGATTCACATGTACAGTATTTATTATTTCATTATAATCATTATAATCATGCATAATCAATACATGTGAATTGTATTAGACTTTTCAGTCTAATATGAATCGAATGTATTGATTATGTGTGATTATAATAAAATGATAAACGTGATGCAATTTAAATAATTTAAGTAGTGTTGGGATCTGAAATTATATGTTTGGAAAGAATGCTGGAGGGTCAAGAAAACCTGGTCAAAGTCTCTTTCTCTCTCTCTCACACACACACACACACACACACGCCATACACACTGTCTGGCGTGTCAGTGTGTGTCAGGCTGACTCACCACTCCCTCTGGTTGTTCTGGGACACTGGGCTTCTGTGTGTGTGAGTGTGTGTGTGTGTGTGTGTGGTCAGGGTACCAGGCAGGCAGACAGACAGACCAGCCGCAGAGCTGAAGAAAAATGATTAGCACATCTGTACAACACTTAGCCTACTTACATCTCTCTCTCTCTCTCTCTCTCTCTCTCCCCTCTGCCATTGGGGGGATATCGCATGTCCGTTTATTGGATTGTCAGTTTCACACTGCCTGGCTGCACTGATGGTAATGATAATAAAATTGAAATATCCAGGTACTTACCACTGTATTACCTTGCTATCAACACCCAGACACACTCATTCTTTAGCGCTCTTTCCGAGGGGAGGGATTCGATACAGTGACAAACACGTGGTGAGAAGCGCGAGAGTGTAAGGAGCAGGGTGTTTGATACCGTCGCTTTTTTTTTTTTTCCAAGGTGCTGGTTAGATTGGGCGAAAAGACAGCGGGTAATGTGATTCTTGGGCTCCTGGCCAGCACTGAGCGGTGTAGTGTAACCCATTTTCCACAGACCGGAAAAGCTGCACATTCCCCTGCCATGTATGTGATAATGTAAAGCTCGTTACAGGACCACAGTGTGTGTATATGTGTGTGTGTGTGTGTGTGTGTGAGAGAGAGAGAGAGAGAAAGAGAGAGTGTGTGTGAGTGTGTGTGAGTGTGTAGGTGGGGATGCATGTGCTTGCGTGTAGAAGATTTGCAGATGTTCAGATCAGGTTATAAAATTGATTTCGAATGAGTGTTCTGCACAGCTGATACGTGTAAAAATGCCCGGGTGAATTCCCCTTTAACGCCGCCTAATTTTCTGCGCGTGGTTTTGAAACATCAGCCTGCACGTGCACGTGAATTACCACACAACACGGAAGACATTTTCCAGACGGATCAAGTGCTCCTTTTCTTCCCTAGTGTTTTTTTTTTGTTTTTTTTTTTAAACATGCAGCTCTTAAGTTTGCACTAAAACCACTTCATGAATTATTTATCGACAAAAGGAAAAACATCTCGCGCGCATTATCATTATCATTATCATCATCATCCCTGCAGTGCGCACGCTTACCCTAGTAATTAATGTATAGTGCAGTCTTAGTGTTCAGCCTTTAGAATAATCAATTCATGGTAGTCAAGCAGTGCATTGAGTTTGGATAATTACAATCAATTACCAATTCTGTGTAATTCCATTCCCGGGCTACCTTGTAATAGTAGATCACCTTCAAGTCACCCCACAGGGATTTGAAACAGCATATACACACGTACACACACACACACACACTGTTCACTCACTCACAAACATGCAGGATTTCTTCCCACCCAAAAAAAAAGTTCTTTTGACTCATTAAATCCACTCACACTTCGGCCAGGCGGCTCATCTTATCCTCACGGGGCTCTTGGTCCGTTGGACGGCAGCAAGGGTCAAGGGGTGAAGTGCGACTAATTTATTCATTCAGTCAGATTTCCTGTGCAGATGGCAGGCAGATATGCTATCACTATGAGAATCCCATTGGTAGGGAGAGGCCTGCTTTTCTTATCTGATCTGAGCGGCGAGGACTTATCAGCCTCAGACGCTGCTCCGCTCTACCGCCGCTGAGATGGAGGAATAAGAGGCTTATATGTGATTCGGCCGCAGATCTGCAGGAGGAAAAAAAGTTTCCAGGGGTAAAAAAGTTTTTTTTTTTTTTTTCCTTTTGGGAGATGTCTAGGAAGGTTGTGAGTGATACAGGTCATCAGTGTGGAATGTCAGCAGAAGGTCAAAAGGATATATGAGACTCATGCAAATCCAGAAGCCTTACCTGCTGTACTTGTGTTTTGCTCTCTTTCACAGGACGATCCTGGTCAAGCTTAAACTGTCAGCTAGAGGCACCCATTTTAAGTATAAAGGTCGGACCCAATCGGCACCATACTCCCCATACCGTTCCCCCCCGCTCTTTTCTCTCCACCCCTTCCCCCTGCCCCATTGAGCTCTCCGCTCACCCCTCCTCCTCAACCGACACCCCCTGCGAAGATGGACCTTCACCATCGAGCCGCCTTCAAGATGGAGAGCTCATCGTATCTCCCTGGCCCGCTGGCGTCTCCAGCCCTCATGGTGCTGGCGTCAACAGCAGATGCCAGTCGTGACGCTTCGGCCCCATGTCAGCAGCCACGGCCGTTTGGCGCACCTGTCTCCGTCTCAGACAAGGACGTGCACCTGCCATTCGCCAACGGCTCCTACGCCTTTGCCTCAGTCTACCACCGGCAGCCTGGCTTTGGTGGTCGTGACTTTGCACCATCTCTCCTGCACCTGCACCACCAGTTTGCGCCACCTGGCCTGGACTGTCCACCGTCCATCGGTGTCCTCAACCATGGTGCTGTCGGAGCCTTCCGGCCCTTCGCGTCACCACCAGAAGAGCGTGATTCGGTCTCAGGTGCCTACCAATCAGCTTTCACTCCAGCAAAGCGCCTGAAGGGCTGCCTGGAGGCAGAAGCCTCTCCGCACCTGCGCTACTCAGATGCCGAGGGTAAAGAGTACGACTACGGTGGTGCCCACGTGCCCTCAGGCTCACCCGGTGCCCTCAAGGCTGTGGAGGATGCCGGAAAGAAAATCTTCGCCGTCTCCGGCCTGCTGTCCGACCGCGAGGCCTCGTCCAGCCCCGAGGACCGCATTGAGCGCTGTGAGTAATCGTTTTTCTCTTTACCACACACATAATAAACACTTGAGTTTTTAAAAATGTGCATGCACATGTTCAATTTATATTATTAAACAAAGAAGCTATTAAACTTACAGAAAATTAGTAGTAACTTGTTCATGTCCCTGTTAAAAAGGAAAGTATTCTGCATGCATCACGTATAAATGAATTACCCTATGTAATTATGTAACCTACAAAAAGGGAGAAAAAAATACAGAATTTAAACACAACTACATTTATAATAACGGAAGTAACAATGATTAATGTTATTTATGTCTATAACTAACGGTGTTGCACTAAAGCAGTCACACAGCAAATTTACACTGCCTTTTAAACTCGTTTCATTGTAACACTTGAAATTGCTTGTTAAGCCAAATCCCGGTTGATTTTGTGCAGACGTCTGAGACAGCACTTGGAACAGCACTCAGCTCTAAGTGTCTCAGTTTGTCCGTATGACACATTAGAGCAGGACGGTGTGGAGACCGCGTCCGTGTCACGGCCAGATTGGTGGCGATGTTTGGACAGGGAGCCCCAGTGCTCCTCTAGCTCAGATCAATTCCACAGATACAACTCATAAATGAAATGGAAGGGTTTTGTGTGTGTGTGTGTGTGTGTGTGTGTGTGTGAAAGAGACAGTGAAAGAGATGAGAAATGAAATATGAAATAGGTTGTGTGTGCATGTGTGTGTGTGTGTGTGTGTGTGCGTGTGTGTGTGTGTGTGAGTGAGGTTTGATCCATAAGGGATCTACACTACAGGAAGAGAGTTCAGTGGTATTACTGAAAGCAATCCATCTTTACTTCTCTTACTCAAATACATTAGAAATTAGAGTGAAAACACACTTACAAAGGTGCACACACACACACACACACACACACACACACACACGGAATTGTATCATGGTGGCGAAAAATATTTCTGATGGGGACCAGGTCAAAACTGTCATAGATTTCTATAATTATGGACACACACACACACACACACACACACACACACACACACACACACACACACACACACACACATTTTTCACAGTAACTACCCTCACCCATGTTTAGCTCACCTGCTGACAGAGAGAATGTCAGTGTGTGTTTAAGTGTGTCCTTGTGTGTGTGTGTGTGTGTGTGTGTGTGTGTGTGAAACCCTTGTCACTGTGACTCGTTACTGCCTGCAGTCTTTCTTTTCTTCTATGACATTTGCCGTTTTTTGTCCATCCATTGGTTTGTCCTTCATTTTACTTCCTGTTCCTCTCACGCTGTCTTTGCCATCACAATGTTTGTGGACTTCTTCTCATTTCAATCATTTTACTTTAGTGTGTGTTTATACACACCTTCTACTGTATGTGACAGGCAGGCAGGTCAGGGAGAGGCAGCAGTGTAAAAGAGAGAGAGAGAGAGAGAGAGAGAGAGAAAGTAAAGAGGAGGCTAGAAGGAGAAAAGGAGAGATGGAAACACCCTTGATCGAACAGATGAGAGACAGAGGCAGCGAGCTGAGACTGATCGGATAAAGAGGCTGGCATGCAAGCAGGCTGGGTTGTGAATGACACCCAGCGCCTGGAGTAGACAGGAAGGAGAAGGCGAGAGAAGAGAAGCACACCTATCATCTAGGATTTCTCCTCCGAGAGGCTCTCGTTTGATTGAAGGCGTGTTTGAGCTAGTGTACTTGCTGTACAGAATAATGTTTTTTTTTTCTTCCCGGACATGTCCGTTTAGGTGGTGGGATTATGACGCCTCAGCCTGGGCTCAGATTAACTCTGAGATAGCTGTTAATTCCGGCCTGTATTAATCTGATGCTCAGAGTATGCGATAAGGGGCAACACGAGAAGGGATTAAGGAGGGAGCCGAAGAGGCTCACGCCCCTTCTCCGGCTTGGGAATATGGCCGAGGAGAAAATGAGTATGAGACTAAAACTAGGGCTACTAGTGCACGCACACACGCATACACACACACACACATACTTTTTTATGGAGCTGTATCTGATTAGATTAAACCCCAGGCCCACCAAGGGCCCTAATGCAATTGAGTTTCTAGAACCCGGAGTAGAAGAAACTTAAATTGGGTTCCCCTTGACTAGGTACCTTGCTGCTCCTTGTCACAATGTGAGTGGTATCCTCTCACATGGTATGTGTGTGTGTGTGTGTGTGTGTGTGTGTATGTGTGAGAGAGAGAGAGACTGAATCTCCAAATCTTTCCAGCAGAGAGCACAATGAATAAGCCTCTCTACTGTGAACCAGGAAACCTTGCTATAAAACCCCATCATGGCAACAGTGCAGCTGATAAAGGCTAACGTGACGGGCTTATCTGCGCAGAATACTGATATTTACTTCAAAACCGAACATTTTTATTTCAACAACTGTTCTCTGTTCTCTTTTTTTTAGTAGATTGATTTGAAAATAGGAGATGTATTATTTGTCTTTCTGTTCGGTGAAGTCTGTGTGTTTATTGTGGCACACCTGGGCACACCTGCACACATTTACATGACAGAAAAGGGGATTGAACCTGGTCCGCACATTGGTCTGCTTATGGATTCTCCCCAAAAACTTGCATGGGAAGCTGAAAAACGGACCCAAAGGAGAGAGGGCGAATGCAAAAGTATGAATGGAGAGAGAGAGAGAGAGGAAGTGAGAGAGCGGAAGATAAAAGAGAAAGAGATCAAAAATGAAAGAGCGGAGAGGGACGGCGAAGGGACGAGCGATGAGCTGAAAGGCAGACAGCAGCTGCCTTCCTGAGCAGTCGAAATAAAACGAGGGGTGGTGGTGGTGGGGGGGGAGAAAGAAAAATCCTTAAGACAACAGTGCGCAGCCACGCAGGCTTCCTTCCTGACGTGACCAGGCCGTGAGCTGTGTGGGCCTGTCGTCATAAATCCCCTGCTGATTTACGGGGCAGCTCCGCACTTAACCCCCAGTGCTCCATCCAGACTGGATTTATTTCCACCTGAAATGTGAGCGATCGCATTAAAAATGGAAGGGGGAAAAAAACAACAACAAAACAAAAATAAAACCATGCATGGAGAGGCATTTCTGTAGTTATCTCTACCGATCGTCTCGCTGCCACTTTGCGTTCGTCCGTCAGCCGCTGGCTTTGAGCCTTTAATTATCTGCCGATGCTCTCGTCTCGTCTCGTCTCGCTCGCCTCTCTTTCTTTCTTTCCCTCTTCCTTCTGTCCTTCTTTCTTTCTCTCTCCCTCTCCACAGTTGCGGTGATTGATTCCTGTTTTCATGTTTTTTTCCCCCCTATTCGCCGGCGTCTATCTTTTTGAGGAGCGTGCGGTTATTCCGCTGTCTTCTTCCCCTTTTCCAACGCTCTGAAGAGCAACATGCGCTGACAGCTGTTAAAACACACTATTTTTTCCCCCCCGTTTTTCGTGTCTCTGTCAAACAGCAGATTGCACCGGGGTATTTGTGTTTCCATGTGTTGGATGCATAAAACACACACGCATACACGCTCGGGAAGGGCTAGAGAGTTGCCTTCACGAGTGATAAAAGTGATCAGGAAAGATGAAAGTGCCCGAAAAAACAAAACAAATCAAAATCCCAGTAAAGGATTATGTGCTTTAACCCGAGTTAACCCGTCTGGAGTTTAAAATAACCACCCATGCAAAAATTCTCTTCTTTCTCTCTGTCCCTTTTCCTCTTCCTGTTCATCTCTTTCTCTCTCTTCCCTGTCACGGTCTAGTGGCGAGGTTAAGTTCAGTAAGAGTGTTCTAATAATTAAGCCGCGCTGCTCGTGCTTTCCCAGATGTTAAAAGGCTTGTCCTCACATGTAGTCTGCCTGTCAGGTCCCCATCCCTCCGCTCATCTCTCCATCCTTTCTTTGTCATTCTCTCCACCCCCTCTGTTTTGCCCCCAGCTTCAGCCACCATCACAGGGATAACCGGCTCAGAGGCTCGCTGACTTGCTTTGTCTTCCTCTCCGTCTGTGCTTTTCGCCCTCACACCTTTTAGTCAAAGAAAAGATGGACGAAAAGGAAAAGCCGTGCAGCCCGGACGGAGCAAAAGCCTGGCTTTCATAAGGTTTATAAGTGCTGCCATTTTCTCGAGGCAGGTCTCAAGAGAGATGTAAGCTACTAGGGGTTTCTTTTACTCCCTCTCTATCTGTGTCTTTGTCGCTCTGGGTGGCAGGAGACAGCAGGTGTCAGTGCACTGGGCCATGGCTGTGCGTGTTTGTGTGTGTGTGTGTGTGTGTGAGCACTGGACTGTGCCATTGTTGCAGCATGACGCAGATCATGGATTAGCGCTTCCTGCCTGTGCTTTGTTGCCTGCCTCAGTTGAATGGGACACAGCCACCGTTTGGGAAATTAACAGGGGAAAATGAGATGATCACATGCGTCCTCGCTGGAGAAACAGCTGGGTCCTCTGCGCAAATGTTTACCAGCACTTCCCGCTCATCAGAGTACAGTAATATACACGCACACACACTTGCATACAAACAAGTGTAATGAAATCAAGGTGTAATTTGTTTCCAACATTGTCACCGCTTTGTGAATTATCCTGAGCTGAAGCTCAAAAGGCATGTGGAAGCATGTCATTGTTCCCCCACCCACATATTTGGCTCAGCCTCAGTCCAGGTTTCGGGATCTCCAGCATTGTCAGCGAGGTCTTATAAAAGTCTCCACAGGGTCCAGTAGAAACTCACAGCTGGTATCACTTCCATTCTGTTGATGTGCCGGGTCACGGTGTCACGGTGCCAGGCGGGTTCACGGTTCTGGGCCACTGACCGGCTCGGGATCGGGCCCCAGCGTCAATAACAGCCCCATAGCTGGTGCCTTTCCTCAGGAGAACCCCCTTCCTGTCATTTTCCTGTCTCTTTCTCTGTCTAATGCAGCTGTGCTGAAAATCCTGTTCCCCCAGAGTGCCTTAAAGACGCAGGAGATGAAAAAGCTCACTCACTGCTAACTGCTCCACCACCCAGACCTGAGCACACAGACGCACACCACACCACTCTCTCTCCTCTCTTCCTCGTTAACTTTCACTCTGATTCCCCCCCCCGACCCCCCCACACACTCCCTCTCTTTCTCTCTCTTTCTCTACACACCCGTAATCTAATCTTCTCTCCGTTTGCGAGCGCAGTCTTCTGTGACAGATTCCCCCCCCCTGAAAAGCTGGCTCGGCTAAAGGACACAAACATATTATATATATTTAATACTTCCCTTAAACGTGAATTATTTAACGGAAGCGATTACCAAGCGTAAACCTCTAGGAGCGTCAGGGGCACGCTTTAAAAACAACGTTTCTATGCCTGAGAGGTTAACGTTATGACGTATAGTGGAGCCGTAGCAGACGTCAAAAAGCTAAGTGTGGATACCTGGGCCCGGGCTGCTAAGAACACGCTCCATTATGTTGAAGCAGTGCATTATTACTAGTAGGTAAGTGGAGGAAAAAGGGGCCCAGGAGGATCTATATGAAGTTCCTTTCCTCGGAATGCCAATGGCTCGCGCACACGTGTTGGAAAGTGTTGCCACTTCACTGTCACTCTCTGTCGAGGTGCTCGCGGCAGCCTGATTAATTATTTAGCTGCATGTATCATCTATTTACCTTAGTAATCCATCTGTCAGCACGCTTATTGATCCAATCCTGCATTCTAATTGTGCATCCTCTCAGCACGGCGAGCTCATATTTAAATGCAGCGCCTGTCACTGCGCCTGTCTGTTTCTGGGTGCTGCTAGCTGTTACGAGTGGCATTGAGCTACAGCTGGCTTGTAGAAACTAGAAGGTGTGGGAGTTTCTCTCTCTCTCTCTCTCTCTCTGTGTTTTTCTCTCGTTCTATCTATCTTTCTGAGTGTGTGTGTGTGTGTGTGAGAGAGTGTGTTTCCTTCTGTCTGTTTCTCGCTCTCAGGTGTGACCGCATTGTACCTTCTGCCACGGTGCATGTGGAGACGTCGCTCTATTCTGAGTGACTGCGGTTCGGAGTGAAACAGAGGCATGGAGGGAAGAAAGGGAAGAAGTGAAAGTCAGGAGAAAGGATGAATGAGGAGCATCTGTGTGTTTATTTATGAGCATGTGTGCTTTTTTTTTTTTTGCTTCCCTGTTTCAGTCCCGGTTCTTGTTTTTAAGTCAGTGCTAACTTTTAACTGAGCAGGAATCCCCCCCAAACTTCTCTTTCTGTCTCTCTCTGTCTCATGCTGTGATTGACAGGTGTGAGATGACAGGCGGTTAAGAACCCAAAGCTGCTTCTTTTTTTAAGGGGTTGTTGTGTGTGTATGTGTGTGTAAGAGAGAGAGAGAGAGAGCTAAGGTACTTTCAAGAAGCCCTTACTTGTGGTCCTCTGACTCTAACAAAGCTTTTGACATAATTGAATACAGCACATCCTGTGGTGATGAGATGAGTGTATTCAGTGTATTCTCATGTGTTCAGGTGTGCAGTAAATGAACATTCTGTTCTAACACAGCAGGCGGGCTCAGTTGATGCTACGGACGCTGGAGTTCGCTCAGTACGGTGATGAATTCCGTTCGTCCTCGGGTCTAATCAGAGAGGACACGTGAGCTCCCAGCGTGAGCCGACGTGCAAATGCAGCGATCAGTAAACACTCACTGAGTTAATGACATCAATCAATGGCCTTTTAAAACTGCAATTTGATAATTACAATTATCAATGCCCGCCGCCGTATACATTACAGCCTCTCCTCTCTGCCTTTCCCTCTCTCCCCCTTTTTACTCTCGCTTTTATTTCATGAGAATGGATCTGAGGCCCTATTATCCTGTCAGCCGAGAATGTGTCGGAATCGAACTCCTTGCATGCAGGCTATCATTTTACAAGAGCTGCAGCGTTCATCAATACTTAACATCTTAATATGGCAAGATTTTAAGTGAAAATGGGCTTTAGGACTAAAATGGAACGGTTGGTAATTTGGAATATGGTTTCTTCAGCATTATTGTTATTCCGTGCCTTTCATCTCTTTTATACAAATCTAAGGAAACGAAGATGGAGAACCATTTGAATCGATTCATTTTTAAGCTCGGGAATCCAAATGACAAAGTTTTATCTCTATCCTGCTTTTTTGTCCCTTCTGTCTGTCTGCTCAGAAGGTGTTATTAGAGGCAGTTGTTAAGACTGCTGTCTGATCTTTCTCTATTTATGTCTCTGTCTTTCCAAGCCCCTTCCGATTGGCTGACCCATGCCCAAAGTTTATTTTCCCCCACACATCAAAGACGTTGTCCACAGCCTAACCACATTGCTTTGCGGGGGGGCGTAAAATCTTCTTAACCAGATACTCCCCCTGCCTCACTTTAGCTCTATCAAAGCCCTTAACTGCCCCCTTTCAGTCGGCCATTTTCAGCCTCTGAGGCCCCGGGGCCTGCTGACCCGCTTCGGGGACGATTTCATTGCTGCAGAGCTGAAAATTGCCGCCGTCAAAAATGACACCTAAACGTAGCAAATGGGGGCTAATCTGAAATTCTGTCTTATTGGACGCAATCCCCCTCTCTTCTTCCTCGATGCATGACCTCTCTGTGTCGGTGTGTGTTGTCGGGAGTTAAGCCGTCTTTCACACTCGCTGGCGCTCCTCTGCAGGTGCTGTTTGGATATGGGCTGCCTAATATCGCACCCCCGCACCAGAATGCACGGCATCCTCTAGTCTTCCCTACAGAGCAGAAGAGTGTAAATCTGCCACTTCTCCCAACACAGATACCTCTCTGACCCCCATTCAGAGATGTATTGATCTTCCAAAGCTTGGTCTAACACTGAGCAGATGAAGAGGGGGTGTAGTAATCGTGGGCGCTTGTGCTACTCATGCAGCATGATGCTCCACTCTGTGAGTTTGACACATCTCCCGCATTCGGCTCACACCAACATCAAACGAGTACAAATAAAAAAGTCCAAAAGCACCAGGATCTCCACTAGACCTTTAAAGTCGCTGCTGCTGCAGTATCTTTGCATAGTCAAGTGCATTGAGATGGCATGTGTGTGAGTTTGCCATATGTTGCAACTTTATTAAGGGTACTTTCTGTATGTGTGTGTGTAAGGGGGAGATGCTTTGAGGGGTTTAAGGTGGCCTGATCCGTACCCTTGATGCATGACTCTTTTAACTTGTGTTTACTGGGGACCTCTGAGAGCCAGAGGAAAGATCCATGGAGCAGAGAGAAGCAAAATAAAGTGAGCGCGTACAAACAAACTGCGTCGAGGGAGCATGGCCTAGGTCTCTCTGCGTGAGGCCATCCTTCAGTGCACTGTCCAAAGCCCTGCTCTTACCTTGGAGAGAGCGAGAGAGAGAGGGAGGGGGGGGGTAGAGCGTGGGAGGCTGGACTGGAAGCTTGTTTTCTCAGTCAGACTTACAAAGTTGAACTTCACAGAGGAATGTTTCAGTTCGTTTGCTCACGTGTTTGTATTTCATGCAGTGATGCACAAGAGGAAGATGGGATTTGTCTATTGCTTTGCCAGCAAGCAAGTTCTTTCCCATCCTTCTTCTCTTGAGGGTTTTGCTTTGGTATTTATTATTGCGCTAAAGACCTCAGGACAACCGAGATCTTTCTTTTGCTCTTTGGCCAGACACAGCTGCTACTATACTGTTATTTCCACAAACAGCAGAAAGGACACAAACAATAAGCTGTGAAGTATCATCAGAGGATACGTCTTTAGGTATGTTACGGGATAGTCAAGGGACAGGTGGATGAAGGAACACAAGTCTGTTTGGCGTTATGTCAACACAACAGCCAGGCGCCTGGGTTCTTGGGGACTGAGGTTTGCTCAGTGGTGCGGTAGCAGGGTCGAGGTCACAGGGCAACCTGGAGCTGTGAACACCACTGGGGTGACCTTTGCCTTCTCACACTGCCGTCTGAGATTCTGTGGTGGCAAGAGAGGCAAGAAAAGCAGTTATGCAGGTGAAACCTTAAATGTGTGTGTATATACGTATGTACGGTATTGGTATATTCAATCTATAAGGAAAAAAAGCACACTGGTTTTAAAGTAAGTGCTTCAGCTTCTGAAAGAAGAAATGTACGTGAAAAGTAAGAACAAATGTAATTTATGGTACGGTGGTGTATTGGTTAGCACTGTCACCTTGCACCTTCAGGGTCCGGGTTCGATTCCTTCCTCAGGGTCTGTATGCATGGAGTTTGCATGTTCTCTCCATGCTTGGTGGGGTTTCCTCTGGTCACTCCGGTTTCCTCCCACAGTCCAAAGACATGCAGGTTAGGCTATTTGTCGTTCCCAAATTGCCCGTAGTGGGTTTGTGAATGTGGCCTATGGAGGCCAACAGTGACCACTGCTTTTATTCCCATTACCATGGTCATGATAATGAGAATAAAAGCAGTGGTCACCGTTGGACTCCACATTCCCTTGTTGGACTACAAAAAATCCTAGATGGATGGAAATAAAGTGTTACACAATAGATGAGAAAAAAAGTGGTGTATTTAATAAAATTGAGATTTATACATTGTAATATGCCTAAATATTGTATATACGTGGTACTTTAACAAAATATTGTTTAATTGCTGCTAATATAATCCCCTAGTTCTCATAAAATGTGCTCATGTAGTCATTTTAACGAATGCTCATAACTCATGCTGTAGTATATGGAGATGGGTGGGGGGAATCAATTCAGTGATGTATCGTGATTTCTTTTTTTTTGTGTGTGGCAATTCTGTGTGCCCACTGGCTACAAAATTCTTTTTTTTAAATATTTTTATTAATTTCAATTTAAACAGCATTCTTTTTCTTAGAATTGTAACAAAAAATGTTTACAGGAAACAGATAGAATCGATTTCTAGGTATCGCAATAATATTGTATCGGGTGGTCCCTGCTGATTTCCTTATCTCTCTTTCTCTCTCTCTCTCTCTCTCTCTCTCTCTCTCTCTATATATATATATATATATATATATATATATATATATATGCATGCATGTCTGCCTTCTTTAGGGTTCTGGCCAGCTGTTTGTTAATAATATTCCATCAATGGTGTGAAGTATTGAGCAGGCCTGTCTGCTTTGGACTGTCCTGCTCTCACACATCCATCAACCCGGTGCTCTATGTCAATAACCGAAGCCCATGCTAATAGTGGCATTTAAGCAGCGACCCTGACGAATTAACCAGCGCTGTTCCACGAGGGTTAAATATTCATCGTCCTCATCAAGCCAAGCAGCCAAGGTTCTGTACGCATGTGTTGCACTGGCCTCCCGATGGTACTACACCTCTGTGTCAATGTGCTGCACATTACATCACTCACTTTGACCCCTGTGTTGCCCCCAGAGTACCGGGGTTAAACATACTACAGTGGGTACGAGGTTTTTTTTTTCTTCTTCATTTGTATGTTTTTTAAGGTGATGTTCTTGAACACAGAACTCATGTAGATGCTTGGCCTCGTGATCTTTATACGGTCTCGGGACCTTTTGCCTTGTGCACGTGGGGCCTGTCTGTGTGCGCAACATGAAAGCCTCCTGCTTTCCACTGACCACTGTTTCAGTGCCCCCGCCTTAACTTGTCTCTCTTCCCTTCCTCCTTTTCTCTTCCTTTCTTATTCAAACTGTCCATCAGTAGCCTTATAAATAATTCATTGCTCTCTCCCTGATGTCTTGTCACCTTGCCTTCTTATTTGCCACCTTGTCTCCCTCCTCTCACTTCCCCTGCACTGGCCTCAGTGTAGCGGAACACCCCAGGAGCCCGACGAGCCTCAGACCACACACACACACACACACACACACACACACACACACACACACACACATTACTTCTCCCTCTCTTTTTTTTTATCTTTCTTTCTTCTGCTCCTCCTCTCTCACCCTGGTACACCCCTGACCCAGTCAGTGGTCACTGAATCAGAAAGCACTTCCTCTCTGTCCTCTGCTTATACCTCGCTAATTAATCGTTTGTCCTTTTAGATCGGTGCAGTCTCTGGAAACCCAGTCCTGTGTGAAACCCAGACAAGGAACCGTGCATACCTCCTTCTCAACGACATTTTGTTTCTGACACTGAAAGGCAAAGTTTTTACAGAGTTTTATTCTTTATTTTTTCTTTTCTTTTTTTTTTCAGCCACTGGTATGTGTCGATTCAATACGGTGCATTACATAGATGAAATGCACTTTAAGAGAGCTGTACACTGGGAATAGCTGGCATCAGAGCACAGGAAACAGTGTTCGGCTCATGTCAGGTACAGCTCTGGCAATGTATGATATTTAAGAAAAATAATAGCCATACAGCTAGATGTGTTGCATCCCTGCTAAGGAAAACAAGAAATGCAGCATATAGTTGTTGTTTTTTTATAATTTTTTATGTGCAGTCCTCAGTAATTATTCTTAAAGGTTTTTTTATTTTTTATTTTCCATATAAAATAAAGCAACAAAAAAAAAACTAACAGCATGAAGAAATGAAATTATGTTGCTATTATAACCTATTCATTATTTGAATGCAATACAAGTAAAATCAAATAGGGGAAAATCATTACGACAAATGTTGTTTTTCTTTCTTCCTGGATAATGTTCAGGGAATTGCTGATACTGAAGGCAGATTATTACAATCAAATAAAAAAAATTATGGTGATCAAAAAGCAGTGAGCTCGCTCATGCACGGAGCGTGTGCATGTGTATGTGTGTGTGCGTGTGTGAGGGAGAGATATTGGAATTCAGCAACGAGTGTTGTATTCATGAGCAGCAGCCCTTTGGAGACTTCCAGTCCATACAGAGTAAACACACTCTCTCTCTCTCTCTCTCTCTCTCTTTCTCTCATACACACACACACACACATATACACACGCACTCTGTCTACCCAGAGCTGTCTTTAGCAGTGAGGCCTCTGTCTGTAGCACGATTAATTCATATCAAAAAATGTCCCCTCCACTTTTGCAGGCTGCTCTCTTACCGGACTGCAGAATCAGCACTGGCCCCTCGGCCCGATGAGAAACAGATCAATCAGGCAGCTCTGTGATGAATTAGAGACATCAGCAGCCAGAAGGAAGGCAAGATCGAGCTGGCAGGGTTCAGGGATATAGAGCTAGGTCATCATCATACACACCCCTCTACACACACACACACACACACATTAGTACATAGATGCACATACACGTCTATGTACTAATATTCTCTTAGGCGATTTATAACAACAAGACAATTTATAGTAACATATGTGTTTATTGCGTTTTTTTCTTTTCTTAGATGAATTTCTTGTTCCTCATATACTCTATAGTTAGTTAGTTTTTTTAACTGCAATTCTTTGTTTAGTTTTCTTCGCATTGACATTGTTAAAACTAAATGTACTGTACTACAGCCACTCTCTCTCTCTCTCTCTCTCTCTGTCTGTCTCTCCTATCTCTCTCCTCCGATAAATTCATTGTAACAATGACAGCTCCCGGTTCCTGGGCCACCCGCCTCATCACGATGTGACTCAAGTGACAGCTTTAAGGCTTGTTTTATTTAAGGCCGCCTGTAATTACACGAGTTTTTTAGCATATGTACGGAGAGAGATATGATTCATCTGCCAAGTGGGAGCTGGTAAAACAGAGAGGGAGGGCGAGGGAGAAGAGATACGCTTCAGCAAATAAAAAAGGAGCGTGTGTTGCTACAAAACGTTTCCCTTATTATGTCTCATTAGAGGCAGAGCCAAGATAAGGGTAACGCAGGCTGTGAATGAGATCTATTGCCGCCTGAGCTGAAAGCCTCTGACTGAGGAAAAGCCGATATCTCTGACACAGTGTGGGGGCCATTATTGTACGTGCTTGAACTGGGGGCAAGAAAAATGGCTGCCCTCTTTTTCCGCTTCGACCCTGCGGCGTGGGAGAGAACAGATAGTGCTTAGCACCGGCGAAGGCCCCCCGTGCTAATTGGAGGTGCTTTTATCGGAAAGATGTGTGGCGAGGTGGGTGAAAAAACTGACAGGGCCCGTTAATCCCGGCCTATTGTTGGCGCTACGGGAGAGCCGTGTTGGACAAATCACCCGGGGAGAGTGCCATAAAAACCGTGCCTCGGCCATGCAGGGTAATGGGTTATGAGCTACAGCGCCACTCACCATGCCAAGGAGAGCCACCATCTCCCTGCCGAATAAATCAACGGCAATTAGGCGCGTGCACTCACGCGGGAGGCGCGAATGATCATTAGCTGTAATTATCCGGAGTGCTAAATTACTACCTGTAGTCTGTGTTTGGTAACTGAGGAAGAGAGATGATCCGAAGGTTCCGCCGCGTCCGTTATAACACTTCATTTCCAGATTCACTTTGTTTCTTACTTTGCGACACCGTCAGGTTACGATTACTACGATAATCCCGTTCAATCCTTTACTACACAAATTGACGCGGACGGGTTTGAGAATCCGCTCTCAGAGACGGGTTCGGGCTCCGAGTCCGTTTTCCAAACACACCACTCTGTAAATCACGGCGATGAGCAGCTATAGGACCCTGATGAGAGCACTATGTAATTTACTGTGTTTTAGGCTGTGGAATCTGTCTGGAGATCATATTAAGAGACTGGAAAGCATTGTTAGTCTAAGGCCTAGCGCGCTCTGATGGAGTAGGCCGAAGAGACTTATAATGCAGCGCACGGAACCACGACTCAGGCACATATATCTGTTATTCTATTTGTTACACTATCACAGACAGCGCAGCATGAAAGCCTCTTATACATTCAGAATCTCATCTTATTCGAGCCTTTGGTTCATGGCATGAAGCTGCATAACCAGCCACGACCCGTGTTATACACTCAGCCTATGACTACACACACGTTAGATCAGTGCATCTGCAGCCGTGAAGCATCTGCACAACCTGAGCTCTGACAAACAACTCGTTGGCCAAATGATTTAAAAGGGTGGCCTTCTGCCACCTGGTAATTTGCTGAAATTAAAGCTTAATCAAGCATAGTGGAGGACAACTCGTGAATAATTTAGCAGGGCGGAGAGGCAGAGAGCTCGAGGGACACCAGAGAAAGAGACAGATCCAGTGAGTTGAAACTGTGCAGAGATCACGCCTGGGTTCTTTTTCTTTTTTTTTTTCCCTGCCTTTCGAATCGATGACTCTGACATCTCCTCACAAGCACTGGTGGAATTAATACTCAGCCTCAGACTGAATGAAACAAGGGCACTAAGTGGCTCGTTTTTCCAGTACTACAGCTGAAGGTGGCACAGATTTATGCATTTCCTAACAACAAGCAGACTTTATCCAATACAGCTCCAAAAATATACTCAAAGCGCTGCTTTAGAGATCATGAAAGTAAACACGGTGCAGGCCAGGAGTGACAGTCCAGAGCACAGGATTTGATTTTCTCTGCTTAATAACTGGCGTATATTTCCGAGACGATTTTCAGGTGCAACCAGTTTGCCTGTATAACTTTTAATATCTTGTTTCAATTTCCCCTGCTTTGATTTATTTCTCGTCTCTGCAAAGTGTTTCATTAACGCAAAAGCCATTAGTCATTTGTAATGAAACGCATATTTGCACTTTTCTTTTTAACAAATTGAATTTTTAATCGGGCAATGATGGGATGGATAAAGTAAACACTATTTGTCTTGGAGCTCTTTGCAGACGGCAAGGTGAGATAGCCCCTGGGTCAGAATTAAGACAGTGTCCTGTGGAGGGGACAATGCTGATTGTTTGGGACAAGAGGACAGAAGTGATCATCTTATTTCTGTGAGTGAAGTTTGTGCAATATGGTTGTGTTTTTTTTCCTTATTATGAACCCCGTGCTCTCTCTCTTTCTCTCTCTCTCTCTCTCACACACACACACACACCCTGGCTGTGTGTGTGACCCCGTACTTGGGCAAAAGTGCGAGAATGAACTGCAGGATCCGGGCTAGAGTGTGAGAGCCGGGAGGCCTTTAATGGAAATGAACGCTGTGCCGCGTCGCGCCTTTTGTGGCGGCCCGCGGACTCAGATTTTATTAAGTACTCTTTAGAGAGAGAGGGAAACACAAGAGGGGAAAAGTCACTGCACCGCATGTTAATTAGGGACGCTGGAGAAGCTGGCGAAGAGAGGAGAGTTTGTTAGAGGAGAAAAGGGAAAAAAAGGAGGGGGGGGGCTTTGTCCACTGCGCTTTTAAGAGGAGGGGAAGACTTTTTGCGTGCAAACAAAAAACAGATTTGCTCGACTGGGCTTTCAGAGGAAGAGAGAGAGAGAGAGAGAGAGAGAGCTGTTTCACTATGTGCTTACCTCACTGGGCCCTAAGACACTTTGTCACTCAGTGCACACACATCCTGCTTACATCACATCACATTTAAATAGTGCGACTTGATGTCCATTCAGTGCGGTACTACACATGCCAGAATGTGACATACCATTACATGATGTTAAAGCTCTTGCGAAGGTTTGCTCACTTGCCAACTTTGGCACCTCGAACGGAGCGCAAATTAATCAGTTTCTGGAATTGATCCGGGTAAAAAAAAAAGTTGCATTTTCTGTGTGTGAGGTGTTTTGGGGGTCGGGGCGAGCTGGTGGGTGAGCAGTGGGGAGGACGGAGGGGGTGGCTCTAGACTGAAGGCCTGAAAGAGAGTGTGATGGCTGCTCAATGGCACCACCCAGCCTGCCGTGAAATCAGAGAGCTCTGCCAACAAGTCAGCCCCTGCCACATCTCCGCTCTGTGTGTGTATGTGTGTGTGCGCGTTGTGTGTGAGTGTGTGTGTGTGTGTGTGTTTATGTCTCACAGGGGGTCGAAAGGGAGAAAGCAGTCATGCAGCATGGTCCCAGTCTCCTCTCCGCTGTCACCCCCTCTCTACCCTCTCCATCTACTTTGTCTGTTTCCTCCTCCTCCGCGCCGTACAGCGTGATTGCGTACTGTAAAACGACAGCAAGCAGCCTTGCTGAGCAGTTTAAAAGTAGTTAGGGGGTAGATTGTGGACACGCTTTCATGATCAGGCCATGAGGTGCTTTAATCTGGTAATGGCTACCGTTCAGGGTGCTTTTAAAACCTTCCTCGCACTCATCCATTAGAAGCTGTTTTGTTTACCTTGTTTGCTCTCTCTCACTCACTCACTCTCTCTCTCTCTCGTCCTTCTCGGTTCACCTTGTTGCCAGCTGTTCATAATGAAGTTTACTGTTTATAACAGCAGTTCTTTTGGGGTGGGATACACATAAAGTTCTTACCGTTTGTATCAGTCAGCGTCTGCTTTTTTTTTCTTTCTTTTTTTTTTTTTCTTAGCCCATTCTGCCTGACTTTACAACTCTCTACTCATAATCAGCATGGGGCTCTTGGATGTTTGAGTTTATGAGAGACTCTGTCTGAGCACAAGCACTAATTTTCCACCAGCCAAGCAAAGGAAAGTAAGAAGGATAGGCAGAATGCGTGGCAGTGGGGGGTCCTGTCAATTCAGGTTAACTCAGGCCAGGATGAAGATCCTGGGAGGTCAAGAGACTAGCAGTGACACCCCTTGTCTCTTTCGCTGTCCCCTTCCCCCTGTCCCAGGCCATCCTCCTTTCTCAGCCATTATCTGTATTGTTCAGTCTGAGAAATTTAGTGCTGGGGAAACAATCTCGCTCTATGAGGCACCTTGGTTTCTTCCCCAATTGCTCACTTCATCATGCAGCTCATTGCAGAAGTGGAAAATGGAGAACTGCAGCGATTTAACGTGCGGCTAATGTCATCCCTTTATTCGGACAGGGGTGCGGTTAAGGGAACTCTTAGGAAACTATTCCGCTGCCTGTGACTTTGGTTATAGGTTAGATTAACTAAGCACACATGTTGGGCTTGGTACCTTAAGCCTATAATGGGCAGTGAGAGGACATAAGACACTACGGGTAGAAATATATCTTAGCTTATGTTTCAGGTATTACGGATTGTAATAATAGCATTTGGATTTTATTGTATAAAAATACATTTAGGTCTAAAGTAATTGCCTTAAAAGAAAATTTTGCCCAACAGTAAAAAAGGCATAATAAGTGGTTGCATATGATAAGCGACAGGTTTTAAGGATTAACAGTGTGTCCCTGAACCTGGGGTCTAAAGATAAATAGCTCTAAAAGTAAGTCCTGCAATCAAATCTAATAGATAAATCCAGTCTATGCACATAATAAAAAAGTTCCATCTTGTTTCCATTGCGGTCATTTTGTCCTACGGCTGCTTCGATTGAACGTCTTGCTCCAAGCTCTTAATGCCAACATTAGTTCCTTGGATTTAGCTTCACACTATAAAACACAGTGCGGAGTATGTGTCCGACCCACTTCCACTCGTTAACCTTGGGCGATACCTGCTCGAATTGGACCATAAAGTTGTAGTTTTAATGGACACAAATCAACGTCTTGCCGTGAGTTCATTTAATTAAACTGTTCGGCTTCTGTCCAGTAGTGGAGCTGATATTTCACATTGATTTTATTTTATGGCCGCAAAGAGTCATTAATCGTTGTGTTTTTAAAATATTTGTCAGCGTGGGTAATGAATGGTATTTGGAAAGTTATGTTCGAAACTCATGGTTTAGCTTACAAACTGTTTTTTAGGAGATTTATAATGGGTGTGCGTTTGTAATAAAAATAATAATAATAATATATATATTTTTTAAATTATATATAATATTAAAAGCACAGATCTGATACCCTGGATTGTTCTCAAGCTGATGTGAATAAAAAAAAAATGTTGGAGCAGATTTTTGAGAAATTCTCAAATTTATAATAGGTGTGCTTTTGTAAAATGTATTTGTAATAATAATAATAATAATAATAATAATAATAAGGCACAGATTTAATATCCAGGACTGTTATCAGGCTGATGTGAGCAATATATATGTATAGTGGATCAGATTTATAATGGGTGTGTTTTTATGAAATGTATTTATAATAATAATAATAATTATTATTATTATTATTATTATTATTATTATTATTATTATTATTATTATTATAAATTGGTATAATCATGTTACAAATTTGAAAAAATCATTTGTGCTTGAAAATGATTTATATTATATTTATTGATTAATTTAATTATATGACTTCAAATGCAAAGAGACCTGATAGTATTTTTTTATTGTTTCCCTTATATTCTATATCCAACATTACACTTTATTATATTTGTAATTTAAGTATGAAAAAGTTTAAAAGCTGCCTTTTTGTCATTTCTTCAAGATTTGTTTCAAGATTTGTTTCAAGTTTTGCTTTAGTTAAAAATAATTTAAAATCTTTTGAAAATCTTTTTAAAAAGTCACCTGATGAGGATCTCAGATTAGATTAGATTAGATTAGATTAGATTCAACTTGATTGTCATTGTGCAAAGTACATGTACAGAGTCAATGAAATGCAGTTAGCATCTAACCAGAAGTGCATAAGTGGTCTATTTACAACAAATCACTGTGTGTTATAACAAACAGAAGGTGAATAATAATAATAATTATCATGTAATAATAATAATAATAATAATAATAATAATAATAATAATGAATCTGCTATTTTTTCTTCTAGTTTTTCATCATCATCATCTTGATAACTCTAGATCCTCGCAGGCTCAGTAATTCTATAGTATTCTCTGACTCATCTCAGCTGAGAACAAAAGCTCCTTCATTAACATTCACGTGAATTAAGCTTAATGCTAATGAATATGACTCGAGCGCCATGCCGAAATGAACCAGACCCAGGGTAGAAGATTACTAATGCACAATTATCTCATGCTAATTGGTGTTTATGAATAAAGAAAAGCGCTTTAATTAATTAACATGGGTCGCGTGTGGATGAACCGGGCGCGCGCGCCTGTGCGCGTGTGTGTGCGCGCGACACCTGTGCTTCTTCCCATGCAGTATGCTTATATAT
>JAOVVA010000044.1:22880824-22920383 GCA_028565275.1 Leiocassis micropogon | reverse complement strand
TATGTCTGTCTCTGTTCTGAACTCTATTATTGTCATACTCTAGTCTATTGTCATAACAAACTAAATAAATCTGCCTATCTGTCTGTCCATCCGTCTGTCTCTACTAATTTGTAGCTGAAGTTTACTATCAGGCCATTATTTGATTAGAGAGCAAAGTCCTGGACTTTCAGATCGCTACTGATAGTTTCTTGATACATTCTGTAATAAAATGTGACCCCTGTGCACCTACACCACTTTTCCAAATTTTTTCCTTTCATTTTAATAATGCATAACCATCTTAATATTTAACCCCTGGATTAATTGGTCCTAGCACTCAGAATGATATGGGCCCTAAAATTCTTTTTTCCTCGAATGCTATTTGGGCCATAACTTTGAGGGTGCAGTATTTTTCATTTCATAGCCTTCTGCATTTTGTCGAATGTCACATTTTTTGTTGTTTAGCTAAAGATTTTGAGGTTAAATGTGGGTCACACTGGGTTGTATAATAGCTGGCAGTGGCATTTGCCTGGAAATTAGTCATTGGTCTAAGGATTTGGTGTTGGAATAGAGTTTTAAGGCAGCACTGTGGGCATGGGTTAGATAACTGAAATCGTTCATTGCTCAATCCCTCCCTCTTCCCCTCTCTCTCTCTCTCTCTCTCTCTCTCTCTCTATGTCTCTCTTTCTCTTCTGCTGTCCTAGGTGTAATAAACTTCACGCCTGTCTCTCTCAGTGGCAAGTTCTGGCTTACTTAAGCCTAAGTCACTGCTCTTTTTATGGAAGCTTCTTTTCAGTGCATTGTTGGGGAGTATAGCCATGTTAATGTCTTGTACCGTAAAAATTGGTGCTGCCATGCTTATTAGTTGCGTAGCAGGACTACGGGGCAGCCAAGAAGAGATGAAGCCCACACTACAAAGGGGCGGCAGAGGCGGCCGTCGGCATCAAATGCAGTGATAATTGCATTGCTGTGAAGGGTTAGGCTTTTCGCCCCTCTCTCCATTTTTTTCTCCTTGCCTTTTTTTTTTTGGTGAGTGCGATTTGTCTCTTAAGCCAGCGTGACGTCTCGGATGCGGCTGCAGAATGTGCAGAGCAAATTGGAGGTTGAGCGTGAACAATGCAACATGGAACACTGCTGTGGCGTTCTTTAGGGAAGGAGGGGAAAAAACACCCCTACTAGATGAAGAGGAGTAGTGACAGAGAGAGAAGTGCTGAAAAATAGCAAGAAAGTAAAAAGAAGTAAGAAAAGCAGTTTATTGTAGAAATGTATTCTTTTAGTAGTAACCATTTCAGCTGACTTTCTTTTTCTTTATACACTGATTCATTGTCTTTGGCAGTCTCGGGGAAGAAAAAAAATTAAACAAAGTTCCAAAGCTGTGCAGAAGTCCAGATCTGATCCAGAAACAGACTGTGATTGTGAATATATCGTTGACTGAAAGTAAACAGATTAGGCGAGAGGAAGCTTAGCTATTTGGGGCCTCTTTTTGATGTTGAAGAGCCTAATTTGATTTTTTCACCTCCTATTGTTTCAATGTTTTGCTCCTCTAATCCACTTTAAAGTTGGAACAGCTTTCATCCTGGCAGGGGGGTGATGGGTGGGGTGTGCGGGTTGGAGGGGGGTGTCACAGGCTACTGGTTCTCTTGTCCACTTGTTCCAACTTACACTAGCAAAACCCATGCACAGATAGGGAGAAAATATTTGTTAGACAATCCACTTTTGACACACATGACCGTCTCTGCCGAGGCCTCTGAGGCTTTGCTGCTGATGTCTAAAGCTGGGCAGGCGAATGAGAAACGAACGAGACAGAAGGATAGCGAGAGCAAGGACTGCAAGTTGCCAGCAGAGCCAGCAGTGAAATGATCAGCCTGATGGTGCCGCTTTAGCATGCCCTCCTCAGTGACCCTGAAAGCACACACTCACACACATACACACAAAACAGAGGACGGATGCAAGCCGACTAAACGGCCCTGAAAAGAGCTGCACTCCAGCCGGCCTATTGTGCTGTGCAGCACCCCCGTACAGAAACCACTGACTGCTGTGCTTCACTTCAATCTGTTGAATTAAACAGTGAGAGAGAGAGAGAGAGAGAGATTTGGAATCCCATTTTTTAAACCATCTGTGACTAAGTTTGCATTCGTTGGACCCACAAAAACAACTTGTGTGGTTAGACCGAAGTGCTGCTGAACGATCTGTTGAGACTCCCTATTATTTTGTACTTCAAAAATTCTAGTTTAAACATTATTTAATTATTAAATAATAGACCAACGTTTAAAAAAAAATCTCATAGCAGGATTTATTTTTAATGATCTTTTTTTTTTAATAATTTGATCAAAATCAGTGTCAAGCTTAATGCATACCATATGGATATTTATAATTCACAATATTACCATACTAATCATGTTCTTCTTAGATCCCTCTTTGATAAAGCATTTTTTGTAAGGTTCATCAGAAAACCTTAAGGGTTTAATGAGAAGGAGAAACCTGCAAAGGTTTTAGTTTTAACCTTAGATTCAGCGTTGTCTTGCAGCCAACAACAAAGCCTACAGAGAGAACTTACTTGGATAGAGATGCATTTGAGACTTTCTGTGTCCTCTTTCCTCACAAAAATGTGTGTGTGTATGTGTGGGTAGGCGGCTGAGAGAAGGCCAGGGAGAGGAAGCGACAGTTTAAACTCAGCAGTGCTCTGATAACTTTGCTTAGTGCTCAGAGGGAGGCGGTTGGCAGAAATCAGGATATATTATGACTCCAATATTGCACAGTGGGCCAGACAACACAAACGCTGGCAGAAAGGAAGAATGTAAGAAATAAATCAATACATGGAAAAAATGCTGAAACACATTCGAATATACACAAAGTTTAAAAAGATAGATTTGAGGCATAACACTCACAACAGTTTTTACAGCACCAAGTTTTTTTTTCTGCCATTTTTCAGTTCTGGTTGCACTTCTACCGCTTTCAGAAAAAAATGGCATTTCTTTGGTTATTGGCTCATGGCACAGTAGCACAGTGAATAAACTTGCTACTACCTATGAGTAGAATAACACTAGATGTGGACATAAAATACACTATTGTAAAGTTTTTGTCTGGCCAATTTTTTAAGCTTTCGTAAGCTGCTTTGCTGTTGTGCTGAAATATACTTTTATCGCTCGCTAAATAAATGCATTTTCCTATGGTCTAATGGTCTACCATAATAGTTCCCAGTCCACAAAAAGTCACTACTCTGAAAATAAAAATGTTCCTGGAACTACCGTACGTTCCTTTGCTTCCTCTGGAAAGCTGCCTAAAGTTCCTGACCTCCTTAAAACTGTTCCTGGGTTCCCGAGACGTTTGCTGAGGTGAAAGTTATACTTTTATTGGCTGTTAAAAGCAATTCTACAGTCTGCAAACCCAAAGAGATGAAAGAAAATCAACCTCTGCTTCCAGATGATGTCATTGTCTCTTCTCTCCTTCATTGCCCCTTCACACAAGCTGCTTTTCTAAGCCTTCCGACCCCTCCATAAACCCCCCCCCCTGGCTGTTCACATCAGTACTCCCAAAATACTCCCCGGACCACACCTACACCCTCCTCAAGTCAGGCATGTTGCAAGGGGTGTAAGCCACCTGTTGCTGTTTTCCATAAAATACATGTACTGTCCAAGATAAGGGTGCAGATTTTAATACAATGGTATTCAATCCACAAATTACAGTCTGGCTCTCTACAGTCCTTCCATGATAAAATAATAATAGATGCATTTGTTAGCAGGAATTTTCAACTGCTATTCCAAGTTTAGCTTTAAAATTTGTCTAAAATCTGTGTTTTTTCACCAGTTAAAATGTTAGATTAAAATCTTTAGTTATACATGAATCTGGATGAATAATGTGATCTCATGCTGGCCATTGGACACTGAAACAGTCAGCACTTGATGTTCTGTTAGTCTTGACTAAAACCAGACTTTTAAAATTAATTTAAGCATGTTAATTTGACTGAAATGATACTAACTTAAAATTAATTCAAAGTCAGATTAGGACACCCAGATAATGCAGTTGGGAGTCAAGCCACTCCTTGTATGTATAACTCAGTCAGACAAAGAAATCATCCCAGTCGCTCTGCACATGCTCCACAGTTCAGGCACCAGGATTTGACCCTTAAGTCGAACAAAATGTGTATCAACAGAAAAAGCTGCTACCAGTACAGTGGTGTTGCCTGCCCTTGGCTAGCACCATAAACAGAAGGGATAGCGTGCATTTGTATAAAAAGTAACGCATACAGCATGTACAAAATGTAGAGAGCGGTATATGTTGACCGCTTGACATGATACCAGTTTGCTGATAGTTAACTTGTTTTGGTCTGTGACGTTCAACCGATACTACGATACTAACAAGTTGAAAGGGGACATATCCCCACCTATCGTAGCAGAGTTGGACATACCACGGTCAATAAATCGATTCCCCTGCTTGTGTACTGGGACCACCATAGCTCGACTTAACTGTGCATGTAAACATACTGACTAACTCCTTAAATGCTACTCGGCTAAAAGTAGTTTACGCTCCCTTTAACCCTCCAGATGTCTTATAAAACTATTTACCCCATGGATAAAGACAGGCTATGTCATCAGAGAACCAATGAGAATAGTACATTATTCTTAAATGCATTTATCAAACAAGCAATTACTAAAGCCTGTTTTACATCATAGCAAGAGCAGCACAACCAAGTAGGCTGACAATTTCTGTGACTTTTTTTTTTTTTTTTTTTTTACAAATTAGCAAGTCAACAACATCACAAGAGTGTGTTTTGTATACACTTCTAGTTGCATGCTACTTATGGGAAATAAACCTTGAAGCATGAAATTGCATCACCTCCGAGGTAGCTCTGTCGTACGCTTTGTGTCACGACTGTTAATTTCCATAATTATCAAGGTTCCCGCACTGTGATTTGGGGACTGTATAGTTCTCGCTTTGGATTGTTGGAACTCATTAGTTCCTCAGACGGTTCCAGAGTCTTGCAGTGGATCTTCACTTGCATGCAGCAGAATTATATAGGGAATGAGATTTAGGGTGTATATACACAATATATAATCTTTTATTTACCTGCTCCCTGTTGCCACAGTCACTACACAACATAGCACTAGCCATCCCTAATACACACACTATTTATACCAATATCTTGCATACTTTCAGTGCCACTTTCATTTTCAATTCAACACACCATGTAAACATTGTATAGGACCTCCAAACGCCTGTCAGGGTCTTTAAAGGGCCAAGGGGTAGATGGGTGTGAAGAATGATGGGGACCCAGTCTCTCTCTTCTCTACTAATGTCTGAAGACAGCAGAGAGAGAGAGTAAGAGGGGCGTCAAGCTTTAACAATCTTTGTGCTTCAACCTGGCCCTGATGGAGCAAAAGTGGGCGTAGATTATAGGGCTGGGAGAAGGGGGCGTGCTGCGAGAGAGCGGCAGCCACTGACATGATGGAAGCCTAATGGCAATAATTGGCGGCAGTTTTGACAGGACTTGTATGATAGCACACAATAAACACCCTGTGTTTTTCCCAGCCAAATTTGAGCCAAATTGCGGCGCCAGCCGCTGAAACCGGCTGTTTCCCTGCCCCCGTTCTCTCTGGCATGCTACGCTCTCTGATTTACTCAGTCAAAAGCCAGCATTTTTTTAAATCCATGATAACCAGAGGACTGAAGCATCTCAGAGGCATGACAGGTATAAAAAAGATAGCTAGTTAAACAGGATTGTTTTTTCCCCTTTGCTTTTTTATGACTGTCCTCACTTGTTACACATTAAAAAAAAGTTTCATCAAGCAGCATTAATTTGTCACCTTAAATCACTTTTTCAAAGCATGAATCACCAAAAAAAAGATACACATTTCGTCTGAGTCTCTGAAACCAAAAGATATGTCTTTATTTGTTATTTCAGCCTGCTGAATATCTATGGAATCTTCAGTACTGTAACTCTCTTTGGCTGAGCTTTTACAACGCCACTACTCAAGCCATCGACTTTTATTTCATAGCTTCCTGATAGGTTAGAGTCCCCTCCATTGAGAAAAGGGGGAAAACAGATCTTTCTCATTCTAGGTTAAATCCCTTGAAAGCGGCCCTGCTTATGTTTTCTAAGTGATGAACCCCCCGCCCCATTCTGTCCGTTCTGCATTACAGACCCTCTGGACTCATGTTCCCAAACTGTCCTCCCTTTGGTCTCTTTGTCCGAATAATTGTGGGGCCCTGGGTGAAAGAAATCCAAGTGGACTGTAATGGTTTGGAAGGGGGGGCGGGAGGATGAAGAAGGTGCAGGGAGGGGAGCAGAGGGGACGAAAAGTCAAGACAGAAGGGAGGCCGCATTATTAAAACAACAGACCACTCGAAAGGAGACTGGCCCTGCACCTGATCGACCGGCGCAGTGTGTGCCAAAACGCTTCCCTCTGATCTCAGTTCAAAGACTGCAGGGAAGAGACTCAAAGCATTTGGCTTGGGGATGGAGGAGGGGACTCGTGCTTGCTGGCTTTCTGCAGAAAGGCACATCCTTGCTCCCTGGGGTCCACAAATCATACGAGCAAATAGCAAGCGGAGAGACATGAAGGGTTAAAGCGGTACTCAAATACAGAGATGACCTGCTATGGAGCTCTGGACGCAGCGTGGCCTAACACTGCACATATGTTACTTCTCTTTTGCCAAAGCAGTATGTCCCTGTCCGAGTGTGTGTGCATGTCTTTGTGAGCTGCCTATGTGCGCACATCTGTCAATGTGAACTGATGTCAGAAGATCGGCGTTCTTGATTGAAGCTCCAGTGTGAGTGTGCATGTTGCCTCTGTGTGTGTGTGTGTGTGTGTGTGTGTGTGTCTAAGCACACGAATGTGTGTAAGAGCCAAGGTGCTAGTCGCCTGTCCTTGAGCTGTGTGTTTTTCAATATCGCGAGCATACTTTAAGGCCAATGAACGCAGCCTAGAGGCTGATTAACTTACCAGTAAAACTAATAGTAGAGCTGTCCGAGGCTGCTTTGGTGCTCTGTTAGGGAAACAAGATGTGTTTAAAGTCTCAAATTCTGTTCCAGTTCCCTAAAGGATAAGTGTCATTCAGCTAAAGGAAATTCTCAGCTTGGTGTTAAAAAGTTCAAAAAGCCTAAAATACAGTACTGATCAAGATAATGGACTTTTTAGGCAGCTCCAGACTAAAAATCATAAATATGTTATTTTCCTCGTTCTCCTTGCCAGTTGAGTTCTGAATACTTTGGGAGTGTTTGGAGGGAAAAAGGAAACATTTATATAAATGAATGTCCCGGTTTGGCAGGAGACAGAGTAAGAGAATGTTTTATGGCTAAGTCTCAGACACGGGAATGCACTTTCACGCTGTTTCCATAATTCCCCTGTGATGTGGCTGTAGTGTAATCGCAGTCATGCTGTGACACCATCACCGCAACATTACTGAACCCCTCCAAAGCGTGTTTGTGAGAGGACCGATTAAAGGATACTTTCCGCTGAACTCCGTTGGCCTAAGCAAAGACAAAGGCTGAGGTCACCTCTAACAGTCCAGCCCAGAACCTTTTACGGGAAATGCATTTTAGCTGCAATAGTTTTCCATGTAAGCAAGCCACATTCTTAATTCTGATTTACAAGGTTCCTAGAACATCAGCTTAGGGTGATGACAGTGATTAAGCTTTTGCATAGACACTTAGCATCATAGCACCTGTATTCCCACTTACACACCTCATATATTTTCTCGATTGTGAAACTGAGGAGGTGCAGTGTGTTTAGGATGCCCTTGTTGACCCCAGACGAGCACCTTCCTGTTTGACCTGTCCCATATGGGGATGCTTTGGCCCTATTTCCCTCTGTGGCCCTTTGTGCAGGCCAGCCTAATGAGTCGTAGTGCCGCAGTGAAGGGTCAGTTCCCAATGACCCCTCTGGTTCGTCTCAACCTGCGGATATACATTCGGCTTAAGAGTTAAGCGCCAGATTACTGGCCTCCTCCAATATCTCTCTTTTTTCCCCTGCCTTTGACCCTCCTATCTTTCCACTTTCCTCTTCAACCCTTCCTTCCATTTCCAGTCTATGTTTGTGAAAAGGGATTTATTGGTCTGAGTGGGACTGTTAGGTGACGCTCAAGTGTTCTGGGATTCAAAGCCTGACCGTGTGTGTGTTTGTGTTTTTGTGTGTTGAAGTAGTAGAGCATACCCCAGTGAGCAGAGGGTTCCATCAACCTCTACCACCTCCGACTCCCTCCTCTGCCATACTGGGAGGTCGAACAAAGGGACTTCCTTTCCGCTAAGATGGCGTGACCTTACTGCAAATGTAATGTTTAGGATTAGGCCCAGTTCAATGGGAATGTAATCTGTCTTTGCCCTCAAATAATGTCTGGTTATGGAGGAAGGGCCAGTCATTCCAAACAGCTTTTAGCCTTCTTCTTACTCAACCTGGCGGAAATGCGACAAGAAGGTGCCAAGACCCAGAGTAGCTCCTTCCTCCTGGTAAGAGAGTATGTGATTGTTGTTTTTCTTGACCAGGGTTGTACACTCTCATTCCTGGCCAACCATGTGCATTGAGCTGACAGTTTGTCCGGAGTAATTAGCAGACAAGGTTGTAAATCCTCATTCCCACCTGGAAGAACGCAAAGCTTTCATGAAGAATACAAAGGAAAGGTGAACTGGTAGAGGTCCTCCCATTCCCGGAGCATGTGTGGAAAAAAAAGAAGAAGAATTATATTCAAGGGGAAAACGAAAAGCTGATTTGGAGCAGATTTTAATCATTTAAACACATTTGGGTAATTTATGTGCATAATTTATACCCTGAAATATTATTTAGGTGTTTTGCTGCCGAGCTAATCAGATTACCGTGTTCTTATTTTTTACTTTTTCATCAGTGGTAGATCGTTGTTGTGTAAGAGCATCATTGTTGAGATTACGCTCGCAGAGATCACCCTGCAGCATGCAGCGTGCTGATCCAGACCTGGAGTACAAGCAGACAACAGCACTGGTCTTGCCAGTGTTATACAGCTCTTTAAGTCACCACCAGAATTGATTTGGTTTACCATCTCCTGTATCTGTCTGCTCTCACTTTCTGCATCTCTCTCTCTCACACACATACACACACTTCACACATAGATTCATTACTTGCACCGGGAGGTCTTCGATATTTCATCTGAGCATTGTAATCACATTACATGGTCCAACGTGTTCTAGATAGCGAATTATTGGCACAAATATGCCACATGATTGCTCGTGGTAATGTACAGAGAGGTCACGCAGACAGAAAGACTGAAGAAAAAAATGATTGAAAAACACACGGGCTACATTCTCTTTTACCAAGCCAAATGTCATGTGTCAGAATGTAAAAGAGAAAGATGGGAAGAAGTGTGTATCTTGGCTATGTGTGTGCGTATTCGCGCGGATGTGAGAGTGCCAGTGAACGAGATAGAGAGAGAGAGAGAGGGAGAACGAGCAGGAGATTGCTGATAAAGATCCGTGTTAACCTTGCGTAGCGCCAGGCTGAATGGAGGGGAAAATTAGGCCTGATATAATACTCATGCATGAGGCTCTCAGACAGAGAGGGAGGTGTGTGTCACCAGCCATGCACAGAGAACATTTAAGGCCCCGAAACAAAACTCCTTCCTCGTGCCTCCGCCCTTGTCTGACTTGCGTCGCGAGATTTATATTTCAAAGTGACACAGACATGCTGCGCATTATTAAAAGCCATGTTCGTCATGTTTCCGTTCGCAGCAGTGTCAAATCCTGTATTCGAGTAAGAGCAGCCTGAAGCCGTTTTCGTGGCACGTACTTATTCCGGAAATTATTCAACACAGAAAATAACCTAATTTCCACTGCTCCAGCATTTGCAGTCTTATTAGCAAGCAGGTACTTGAAGAAAGCCTAATGCTACTGTCGCCAGAAAGCAGATTTGTTGCAGCAGAATTGTTACACTTCCCAGCTGAGCTGTGCTCTCCTCGGAGCGTGTGTATGTGTGTGTGTGTGTGTGCCTGTGGTAGACAGTGGTTAAGGGATTTAGCTCAGGTTAATGGGCCTTTTGGAACGGCTTAGCCTGTATGGCAGTGAGAATGGGAGAGAATGACTGTGGTGGGGAGATTGATTCTCTGGTTAAAGAAAGCCTAGTGACAGGGGCTATTAGCCTGCTGTGAGGAGAGTGAGAGGACAGCAAGGGCTTTTCACAAGACCCCTCACTCCTGAGTGAGAAAGAGAAGACATCCTTAATGTAGATGTATACGTTAAGCAACAAAATAAGTCAGTTATAGATATAATAAGAAACAAGGAGTATGCTATTTTACAAAAGGGACTCCAGAACGGTTTCAAGAGGGATTCAATTGCAGCTTAATTTTTCCCCTCAAACTGCATCCACACCTATGGGCAAACACATCCTGCAATCTTACACAAATACACAATATTCAAACTAATTGGATATTTGAAAATCGGCATGGTGTCGGCAGAGGAGGGTGTCTTTCTTGGTGTCTCTTTAACCATGCAGATCTTCAAATGCCTATTTGGTTTGATGTCTACTGTACATCTGAATTAACCCATTCACTAATTTAGAAGTCACTGGTCACAGGTCAAGCTGTTTTCATCAATTATTATACCCGACTGACACATCTATTTGTTTGTAATAAATAGGTAAATGACAGTGATATTGAAATGCATCATCTACTCAGCCAAAACACAGTATTTGTGCTGATTTGATTTGATTTGTTTTATATTATACAAATGTTACAGAAAATGTTTGTGCCAAAGAAGCTACTTCTGAAGATTATGCAACATGGAAGTGACCAATCTTGCTTCCCTAAAAATTTAAGTTGCTCACTTTAGCCGTTTTGGAGAGATGATTTTACAATATATGACCCCCCAAAATTTTCATTTTTTAGCGCTACACTGTCTCACGTCAAACAATAATAATTTTAAATGCGAATTATTCATATTTCTTCATGAGTATTGATACTAAAATTGGTGTAAGCTTCTATAAATATTGTTGATTAAATTATTTTTGGTAAAAGCTCCGAAACCATGTCAAATTTATGTTGCAATATCTTAACAATTTTGCATTTTAGACTTTTCATGTGAAATTCAAATTGGTCAAGATTCATCTGAACATCAAAAGTTATGGACACTGCATAAAAGGGCATGGAATTGTATTTAGCAAATGTATTCTTTTTTATCTGATAAAATATAAATTTGTATATATATTTAGGGAAAAAAATCGAAGCATGAAAATCTAAAAAAGACATATTTAGCACCAATACCATTTTGGTTGATTATATCTAGTATTCTAGGAGTCTATGTCTATATCATTTATTACAAATGATTTCTGTGACTTTCTCTATGTGCGTGTCCCACTAATACCTCACCTCCTATTACTGAGCTGGAAAAAAATGCACATGATGGGTAAAACAGAACAGCTCTCCAAAAAAACCCCCAGAAAAGTGGCCCTAGATGGCAGGCACAGAAGAGGTGGCACATCAGGCCTGAAAACACACATCGCATCTGAATGTTTTCTTGTCCCTCGAACACCAATTTGACACACATACACATGGACATCTTATCACCCGTTTGTGCTTGAGAGGGTCAAATGGACAAAAGACCTGCAAAGAGGGGAGGTTGGGGGTGTGGAAGGAGAGACAGAGAAAAGAGGGAGTCAGTTTAAAGGCAGAGAGACTGAGATAGTTGTCTCGTTAGACGAGCTAACTGTGCAGAATAACATGATGATTTGACGTCCAGTGGTAGCTGGTATTCCGGTCCCCCATCAACGCTCATATGTATGTGTGTATGTGAAGCTGTCTTGGGATGCACTTCGCTCCTGTTGAAAAATAGTCTAGTGTCACCTCCCCATTTCCCCCCTTCCTCCCAAACCAACCAACCAACCAACCAACCAACACACAAATACTGACACTCATAACTCGGTGTGTGTGTGTGTGTGTGTGTGTTATAACACAGCTCTTGCAGTGAGGTGCTCAATCCACTGTGGTGATAAATCAGGCACTGTGTTAATTGGTATGAAAACAACACTTTGGCAGTATATAATGTTTTATGTGTCTTTCATGTCCTTTATTGTAATACTAATGAGGGGCTGTATATCCGAGAAAGGGGGGCTGGTGGTGGCTCTGCTTCTCTCTCCTCGATGTGCCGGATAAGCTCCTTAGTGGGATCACCGGAATATTCCGCCCGCCAGGCGACGCAGGCGGAACACAATCGCCCCCTCCTTCATTTGCAATCGGTAATTAGTATGCAAATTAGCCCAGGGGACCACACAAGTACTAGTGTATTACAAGAGTCTGATTATGACTCCTCAGGCTTCTCAGGGATGAGAGTGGAGTGCTGGAAGAGCTCCTCACCTCCCTACGCTCCACTGGGCTCCGAGTGCCACCCTCTCACTGAGCCTCCTGATTGGTGCAGGGCCCCGTCAGTCATCGCTTTTGCCTTATCTGCCACTGCTTAATTAATACGGCATGTTTGTCATGATCCCATTTGCATATGGGATTATGTTCTCCTGTTTATGAGTTAGTACTAGAGACTTTGTTCTGTTAAGCACGCTGAAGGCAGTGACTGAAGTGTCACACTTCTTCCGTTTGACTTGTTACAAGATCAGAATAAAATTTTGAAAAAAAAGAAATTAAATGTCATGCGTGTTAGCATCCTAGACTGGCAATGCACATAGATCAAAATGGACAGTTGTTTTTTTATAATGAAGAGGATGACCTCTGAACCTTTGGATTAAGATCAGTCTTTGATTGATTGTCAGTCTGAATCAGGTTCCTTTCCAAACCGCAGCCTTGATTCCTAGTTTTCCCCATGACCTGACTTAAGGAAGAACAGACAGCATCAGGATCTATATCACCTCTGCTAACGCGCCCCCCCCCCCCCCTCTCTCTCTTTGTTCTTACAGCTAAGTGGGCTGGGGATATTGGTGGGAGAGATTACTGGCATATTGATAGCTTAAAATCAAGCTCAGGAGATATGCCTAGGGTGAGATCAGGCACTGGCTTCCTGCTGTAGCATAGGAAGGTACAATTCTGATGGTTTCAAGTGGAATAAGTAGATCAGATCAGGAATATATTGCATGGGACAAGGCTGTGTGCAGGCAAAATGTTGGGTAGGGTTGGCTTTATTCGTTGAATGTGATTGGCCAGTTAATTGGTTTAGTCTGGTTATTTCTGAGCTAGCTGGGAATCATGAGATTCTACTCTCTTATTGACTTCACTAGCCTCAGAACTCTTGGAGCAATACACCATGTTTCCGAGCATGCCCAGAAAGCATGGACTTCTATCCCTCTGACAGCCCTCCAAAATCTTCCTATCTGTAGTGTGCATTTAAACATACTGTGTAGTAATATCTTGTACCAGTTTGAATATGACAGTGTGGATGTTCCTGCAGGCCAAATGCACCACAGGGGGCTCATTCCATAAAGCAAATATTATTGCACACCAAAATAATTTATGAGTAGCAACACTCACCCCCCCCCAACCAAACAAACCCGACCCCCCCCCTCCACACCCCCCACACCACCACCACCACCACCACACCTGCCAGCTCTCCCCCCACCTGCAATGAAGCTCCCTTTCCGATTGCTCTCATAGTGGCAGTATTTATGACAGAGAGCTTGTTCTCTGCTTCTATATTTCACGAAAAAAAAGAGGGGGTTGTAATGAAACACACTGCGCACAGAGGTTTGTGTTGTGACAGCTGTAATTGTGGAGCACATTAAAAGCTGGTGAAGGAACCCTCCACCTTATTTCTTCTGAAAGCGCGATGTGACAGAACGAATGTCGGGTGGAGGAATAGGCATTCCACTGAGTGGAGTGAGGGGTTTGATTAGCGCTGTCGTGTTCAGGGTGAAAGTCGTTTTGATGGAGTGATTATAGGTGTTGGCTGAAACTGCCTTAGAAGACGGTAGCTTGGTTTTAATGGGTGGTCCGTGATGTCTATCGGCATATCTATACACAGTGAAACTTAATATGCATGTATACCCTAAATTTGCTTTCTCGAGTCTGGGTTGGGAGGTCAACACAAATGCCATATGAATGTCAATTAATCATCTCCTATATTGGTTGCAGGTGCTTTTGGTCAAGAAGGGTCAAGTAACCACCAATTTTTTACTCAATTAGTGGGAAGTGGCATTCATGCTGTAGCCTATGGAGAGCAAATTGGCAAATTGGAAACATTGGCATTTGTTATTTAATCTCTTTATTAGTTTGGTCTAGCCATCATACATTCTTCATATATTGTGTTTGTGAGTCTCTAGTTGGCCAAACCACACTATGAGGTGGCCCACATTTGTGACCCGGCAGTAAATCTGTGAGCAAGATTTGCTGTGCGGTCTGCATGCAGGCACACAGTGAGGTTAGTGGAGCTTAATGATGCTATTCTGCCAGTCTGCGTCAAGTCAATGGTGCTCCATTTCAAGGTGGATGGCTACCGTAAAAGGGTTAAAGCCCATGGAGCAAGGCGCATACCCCCTGGGAGTCTCCACCAACCCCCAGGGAGGAGGCTTTGTCTCCTTGGGCAAACATTCCCACAGAAAAAGGGAAAAAAGCCATTTGGCTCCCCCAGCTTGTGCTCCTTTCACTGGTTGAGGAGGTCTTCCCTAGTCAACAGCTGGACATGACGTGACAAATTGGGGGCTTTGTCTTTCTGGGGAAGCAGAGGGGGTGGCAGGGGAGAAAATGTCGTGAAAAGGTTCAGGAGTGGGAGGGGGGTGCTCTGGACATTGAAAGGATGCAGGGAAGCCATAGAATGCATTGTGAATCACTGCAACACAATGCAAATTGCACAGTTTAAAGGGGAAATATGTCGGGGCTTTGTTTCAAATTGAAACGGTCCAGCTTATCGAGGGGAAAAGTGAAGTACCAATTTTACATGGGTCAGACAGGGATGGCTAGCCAAGCATGGAGATGACAGGTAACTGGGAGTCCTAATGCGCAGGAATACAGTTTCCACCTGATTTCATTTTGTAAAAGCCGATTTGGTTACAAATCAGTCTCAGCAAACCTTGTAAAATAACTTGGAATATAAAAACATCCTCCTGCTGTAATTATTTTCAGGATTCAGAAAGCCCATAAAAGAGGTATTTACAGGTAGGGTGGATCAGGTACACAACAGATTTTGAAATATTTAAAAACAACTAATTCATAAATGCATAAAAGTGAAGCCTCTGAGTTTCATAGTCACAGTGGGCTCCAAAGCCCTTCTGTAGCCATTTTATGAAGCTGCTCCTCTCACAGAATAAGAAAAGAGATCCCCCACGAATGACCCCCGGGTGAAAAAGCTCCGTATTTGACAGAGTCCGCCTCTTAACTTGTTAACTTGCTAATTGCCCGGCAGTCACTTCATGAGCTGAACAATGGACTGCTAGCTGAGCGATGGGGCACTTTCTTTGAGAAGCTGGCCGAGGGGGCCAGGTGGCCGTACTGGGGGAGCAGAAAGGGGCCGGCTAGCCTCGAGTGTTGTGTGTGAGGTCTGGCTTGGTTGCCAAGGGGATGGCAGCCTGATATATTATCTGGAGGAGTATTGGGCTGACCCAAGGAGATGGAGGGGCAGGTGGGGCACGACTGTGCCCCACAAACCCAACTACTACATTACCACCCCCCACTCTGCTCTTCTCTGCGTTCTCTCTGTAACCTCCGTTTTACTTTGTGTTTGCCCAGCAGAGGCTTGGTAGTGTGTGTGTTAGAAGGGGATCTAAGTGCTAACCGAGATTCAGACTCAGAACATGTTAGGTAATTAGGAAGAGCTTACAGGGCCATTTCCATGACAGCTGCTCCTACTGCAAACACAACACCGGCCAGAGGGAGCCAGTGCATTGTGGTCTGTTTTGTGGGAATGACATTGCCAAATACAATAGTCTAGCTAGTGTGTTGGGTAGGAGTCAATTGCCAGGAGCCTGAAAGTGGTCTGTCTGTTGCTACACAAACACTCATTAGTACAGTCACTGAAGGACGAGCAGCATCCAGAGGATTTGACCATCCTGTTGTCTTTGCACAATTGTCTTAATGTCACACTGAGGCATCCATTTTTTTTCAGCTTGATCTGTCATTAGACATGTGGCCAAAATGTTTAGTAGTAACATACACTCTGCTAAACATGGGTTACAAATGAGTTTTTTAAAAGAAAATATGGAGGGAAAAACAAAGCCCAGCTTTTTGGTATGCTAAATAGAAGCCGTATTGGTACTGTCCAAGCCTCAGTGGTATATACAGGACTCAGTTTGAGGTCTGAATCGCTGAAGCACTCATTCCCATGTGTTAACCATGTTAGAATAACAGTCCTAGCATGGTCTATGATTCCAGGTCTCCGGGTGACACCATGGGGCCAAGGGCAAGTGGACTCATGCCTAACTGAGTGTTCATTCTATGGGCTGCTAGGTCTTGCTTCAGGTCTTGTATATTTTCCTGGCTCCTCTCTGTTTTTCCGCAGCCACTCTGTTTGGCGTCCTATCAGAGGTAACATATTCTCTCACTCGGTTATGCCGCAAACCACCAAGATTGCAAGAAAAAGGAGGTGTATGATTTTTCCCAGGCCTGTTTATCTCAGCCTCTCTGACTTGTAGTGCAGAGAACTTCAAACAGTGTCTGTATGTGTGGGTGGGCCTGTGCATGGCACCCCTTTTTTAAGCTCTCTGAAGTGTGTACACTTGTCTGCTCTGGGTACATTGTTTTCAAGTGTGCAACTGTAACCGTACTATACTTTATCTATGTACCCTTTCCTCAGAGCAACTGTACTATACTGTGTGATTGTAGCCCTTTTGTGTGTTTTTGCTCTTTAGTTGTATGGTCTATGCAACCATACATTACTAAATAGGGGTTTCGTAAGCCAAAGTCTCGTAAGCAGTCATTTACATGGTTGAAGTAACAGAGCCTTTCCTGAGTCTCATGCAAAACCCCTCCATTAGAGATTCCTGGCTCATCGATGTTCGCTGGTAGGTTCCCTCTATGTACTGCCATACTCTGGACTTATGCCTCGTAACAAGCCACTATTATTTTACTGTACCTCCTTAACTGCACCATTCGTAAATCATTACATCTATGAGCCAGCACTGTCGAAAAAAGGGTGCAATTAAGTCACTGTAACCTGAAAATCACTTTTTTAAAAGAAATCTGGCACACATAAACAGCAATATCATTACACGTGGGCACACGTGCACAAACACACACATGCACACACCTCCTGGAGAGTGCACTCCCCTATGCCACAGCAGATGTTTTTCATGTGGTTCCTTGCTCTCCCTAATAGCCTTCCTGGTCTGTGGGCCTGATGCCTTGTGTGTGTGTTTTCCTAGCCCAAGCCAGGCAGGGGAGTTTGTATGTGTGTGTATGTGTGTGTGTGTGTATTTCAGCAGGAGTAGAATAAGAATTCCTTTAGGCCTCAGTGTCAAACAATACAAACATGATCTCTATATTTGGAGAGAAGCTGCGCACCGTTTGATGTGGGCTGGAAAAGAGTGCTCACCGTGGTATCATTTAGAAGCACAGACTTGGTTTGATAAATTAAAAACCTCTCGCTGTCTTGCCTCTCCTCTCAGTCATGGTCATTAGAGCGCAGGTCGTGGGTACTTCATTTCTCCTGGCTCAGTCCTGCCATGTGTGTGCCGTGTATATATATGTGTGTGTGTGTGAGCGGAGGGCTTGCACTTGATGGCTTCTGGTTGTGCCCCCCACCCCTTTTCTCTCTTTTTCTTCGTGCTCCCCTCGCCCTCCCCTGGCTGCCCTTCTGCTTGGCATCTGTTAAGCTGCTAAAGAGAAAGCTGTGTGGTGAAACCGGTGCGTCTTGCTGGGTGGATTTGAACAAGCACATGCCTGTTCTACCTCGGTGGCCTATGAAATGAGAAAATCAGCCACTGTGATGCCGACGGGAGCAGGGCTTGGGTGATAAATCTGTGAGGAGGACTTTTTGCATGTGTGTGTGTGTGTCTTGTATGTGCATACGTGTATGTGTGTGTGTGTGTGTGTGTGTGTGTGTGAGTCAGAGAGAGAGAGAAAGAGATGCAGAGGAGCACTTCCAAGATTTAAGATTTAAGGATTTGATTTCACACCAGCAAATTTCTGCGTCTGGAAAGCTATCGCCCTAAATGCACATCACATTAAAACATGTATGAGTTCATTCTTCCTCCTCGATCATCTGCCTTTCTGTCGTTCTTCAAATATTCAATAATTCATTACCTGCTGTGAAACAGACAGGGTCAATTCACACATGCAATACTCTTGACTTCTGTCGCATTGCCTTAGTGGAAACGAAAAAGATTTCCAAATTTTTTAAAAGTCTTCACAAGCATGCAATCTCTATTAGATCAGTGAGATGTCAAGATCTGTATCCGCTCTTTACTGTTGCTGTTTAGACTGGGAGGTAATTTAATCTCATCCTTTGACATTGTTGTCTTTACGGGGATAGCATTCCGTCGCTTAATGACACCCAGAGCAGCCGACCTCGGGTTGGTGTACTTGTCTGATGGAGGAAAACCAGACCATGATATCAGCGCTGTTATTGAAGATGGCTACTGTTAAATGTCATGGTGGGGCTGATAGGATCTGATCTGTGGATAGGGGGAAGAGGAAGAGGGATTCTTTCATCTCCTTGCATCTGCTATCATCCTCAAAGCAGTGGGGCTGAGGAAGGGGGGGAACACCTGTGTATGTAATGCACTTTCTGCATCCTTTAGGTCCAAACATGAGGGTGAGCGAAGGACAGGTGTGTGTGTATGTGTGAGTATGAATAGTTTAGAGTACCAAATAGAATAACTGAGTTCTGTTATTGTGTGTGTTCAGGTGAAATAAAAGCAACCAATCACAATTACAGAACGACAAAGTTCACAAGCAGGAGTGACCTCTTGCGTGTGTGTTCTTCCTTACACTGGATAGGTTTATGATGTGTCTCTGGCTTCCTGCCCCATACATTGTTAACCGTTATCGGACAAGCCTTAATTGTCTGCTGAAAACTCAAAGCATGAGCTCTCACCTACTTTCCTATAGTCTGATCATAGAACACAAAAATGAAAGATAATCTGAAGAGATGAACAAATAAGCATGACAGCTGCATGAAGAGGATTAAAACCCTCGGAAGTATTGTAAGTCATGGTCGGAACCCACACGTGCAGGAATGGGAGATGTTTTAAGAGACTCGACCTTCCTGTCGCCCCTTACTCATGTGTATTTACCAGAACTCTGAGGAAGCACAACTTCCCAATATGCCTCATTCATAGGCCGTGTGGGAGTCCGAACAAATCTAGGATGGGTAACCTCTGTCCAAACAGGCTTACATTAGCTATGGCTTGATCTTTACTCCTGCATCCATCCTGCTTCCCTTTTCCTCTTCCTGGCGCTTCGTGTTGTGACTCGCGACAAATCCTCCAATTTGCTCAGCTGTGTGAAGAGCCAAGAGGACATCAATATCATGCCATTTCCAACTGATCAGGCTCTGATCTCGGGTTTCTCAGGGGCTGGTGAGAAGTGCGGAAGGGAACAGTTTCACACTCACGCTGCTACACACCAATCCTATCCTGCTTATCGATCTAGGCCTGGCTGGTATTTACCACTTATCTACCAGTGAGTGTCTAGTCGGTATGTGCATATGAAGTAATCTTAATTTACTTCAATTATGAGTCACGGTTTAAAGGATACCTCTGTTACAATCTAGGAATTATCAGGATAATATAGGTGAGAACATGTTAAGAGCCTGGCATGACTGATATACTAAAACGTAGGCGATTTAACAATTAATCAATCTGAGGAGAGAAGGGGATGCTGTCTCAGCAGGAAGGAGATCTCACCATTGATTAGTTGAACTTCCTAGGTTAGCTCCCATGGCTTGGTGACAGGTGAAGTAGAAAGCCCTAACACACACACACACACACACTTAAACACAAACTTACTCTTTTCATTTTATTAAATCTACCGATATGATCCTCTTGACTCTTGACAGCATCACGATACTCCGAGTTTAGTTTCAGTTAAAAGATGCCGCACATTCTGCCATCTAAAAGTTCTCCGGTCACGCCTGTCCTTTAAAACACCATGGTGGATCCCTTAAAACCTGATCCTGCCTGATTTTCAGGGCCTGCCTGATCGATTTCCCTGGGTGAAAATAAGAGGATACGAAAGCATGTTAGACTCTCTGGAATCAGATCCAATCCATTAGAGGGATCAATACGCTGAAGGCAAAAGGGAGAAAAAAGAGCCCTGAGTGTTGACAAAACCAAATAAATATAGATGTGCGAGAGAGCAAAAATTAGATTACTGTCAAAGAATCTAAGCACAACACTTTTAACCCCTAACCTAACAATCTGTGTTTACACCACAGTGCAAGGGCACGGGAGGGCACGCGGTAACACACGCAAACACGCAGGCAGCATGCGGCCTCACACAGCGAAAACACACGGAACAGGCTTCAATAACTGGAACCACACAGGGGTGCTCGCCTTTCACTGCTCAATGGGAAATAAATTAATTTGTGCTATTTTTCAGCTTTTAAAGTCGGCTAAATGTATTATTACGTGTACTGTATAATTGCAAATCCAATCCATCTAAACCAAAAAGAATCTTCTTAATGCAATTTAAAATCCAACATCCTAACATGTTTTCTCCTTTTCTTTTTTTCCATGCTTGCCTCGTCCTCCCATCATGGTTTTCTGCTTGCAGGTAAGTAATATCTTTTACATGTTTTTTACAAGCATAGGCTTAAACGTGTTTTAGTTCAGATACTGACTATAAAGCCGTACCCCACCCCCAGCCAGCCTTTTTCATAAATATGAGGAGATTAATCAAACACAGCAGGTTCATTATTTCGCTGGTTGTTTCCGTGTCCAAACCACATGCTTTCTCTGACATTCCACTAGCTCCACGTGCTTGGTGAAGCAGATCTGCCGATTATTACCGCGCTGGCGACAGCCACGCATAGCTACAGCATGTAACATTTTTAAAGTGTTAGCAGTGGCAGAGAAAGCGACCTGTTGGAATGCAGACACTCTACCCGCACCCCACAACTCCCATAATCCCTCTCATAATAGAGTGGCAGCAATACCCAAGGTCTGCTTTCCAGATGGAGCCCCTGTATGGTAAAGAACTGGCACTAACCATGCCCAAACCCCCACCACTCTTACACTCCCAGACACATCCGCCCACAGATGGGGCACACACACTCCCATACACACACGCACACAGACATGCTCAGTATACACAAATTCACCCGCCAGCCTGCACCTCAGCCCCTATTTATATTAAATGTTTGTGGTTACGATATCTTTAGTTAAGATCAGGAATCCTGGCCAGTTTGCCAAAATGCATGAAACAAGTTATGCGCTTTCTCTCATCTCGCCACCTAATGCTTTCTTTACCCTTCACCTTCTAGCCAGGGAGAAGCTTCTCCACGCTGTCTCTTTTCCTCCTCCTCCTCCTCCTCCTTCTTCCCGGCTCTTTCTGGCTCTCCCCCTGATGCGGAGGAGGCCGAGGTGCCACTCAGGTGATTCCCATTGATTTCCGCTCCACGATCGTGTCCTCTCCAGGTGTAAATGTGGCGGGTCTAGTCGATGGCACTTGACTGATCAGACATCTGTGGCAGCAGGGCCACTCAATAGCCCTCTCTACAGAGGAAAGCTGGAGATCTATGGTTGTCAAAGACTGAAAGATTACAAAGAGGATTTTACTTTAAACGGTAGTTAGATAAAAGAAAAATCATTTAAATTTGAAGAACATAACAATTCCAGGAAATGTCACAGACGCACAGTATTGTACAGTCCTAGGAAAAGAAGTGTGCTTGTCAAAGTGTGTAAGCACACACACACATCCGTGGACTTGGCTACGGTCTCCGGCATCACGTGGTGTGTTTCGGCTGTACTTGTGTCCTCTTTTAACTGCTAATTGGCGTAAGCAGAACTCATGAGACTGGAAAAAGGTGGAAGGCTATTTAGCTCATTGAGCCAAATAATAGTTCTCAGTGTTTTAGGAGCAATATTATTACCGTGTAACGAATGGCCTGATTACTTTATTAGCCTCTTCAAATCATTCTGCTATCGCTTACCAAACCGACCTAAGAGACCCTACCCTCAGCGTCACCCCTCTGTGGTGCACCCCATGAAGAAATCAAATTATGGGCACTGCATGTTTAAATCATGGACCCTGTACCCTGAGTGACATAAAAAATGACTACGGGGGGGTTACGCAGAGTTCAGGTCGGATAATGAAACGGCCATGGAGGTAATAGAGAGAGAAGAGGTGTTCTGAATGTGGGGGGAGGCAGCAGGAGGGGTTAATAAAAGGGGTTCATTTAGAGGGTATCTCTTTACTCTGACCCGCTTCATAGCTCGTCTCTTTCTAAGTCCTACTTTCCTCAATGATGGACTGCGCCGATGAATTGAAAGTGTACTTTTATTTAAGTCATCATTGTTAGGTTAGGGCAAGCACTGAGCTAGATCCCATAAATTCAGCGCTATTTACCAGCTGTTCGGTGTCTGTGAAGCAAAAAAGAAAGAAAGGAACTCTTCCTTCTTCTGTTCCCCTAATCCATGTTGTTAGCAACGTAATACTTGTAATTTGACAGCTTCATCCTGCTTACTCCTGTTGGCATAGTTAGCTGCTGCTGACTGAGATTAAGCTAACTCTGATCAGATGGTGCGTTTCCGAAGAGACTAATTCAAGTGTCAGTTTCAGTCATAACAGGCGTGCCTGAGTTTGGCTTTTGGAGACAGTTAATTCACTCTGAATTCCTGCCACGGGAAAGCGCAGATGGTGCCGGAGGTTTCGCAGGTGCCCTTCCCATCTGACACCTGTCAAATGTTTACGGCTCAATCCAGCATGTTCGCAGCAAGACCCCTTCTCATTACTAAATACCTCTGGTCTCAGTTGTCGGCTACTACAGACAGCAAGAACATATCACCTTTGACCTTAAATCTGTCACCCTACTACCTGTTTGCATTAACCCCTTGGTCTGGCCAAAAGGAAGGTCAAAACCACAGGGCTGTTTCAGTGTGTCTGACACCACACAGTTAGTTTCTTAAAATTAATAAGGCAGAAAGCCTAAATAACTCGTCTATATTTATTAATATTCCTATCAATTATCCATCTATCTTCAACTATGTCATTAGATAGTATTTGGTTATTTGGGCAAAAATGGGCATTTTTACTAACTAACTCACTGTTAAAGATCTTCTGTCGTCTCTTTCACTTGGTCCTTTTGACCTTCAGCCTCACGATCGTCAAACACAAAACCTGGGGTTTAAATTCCTCCATCCTCTGTGACCAAGTGAGAAATAAAAAGCCTATTACAGGATGCTTCCAGCAAGCTGATGTTGACGGTCTTTTTACGAAGAATGCCACTGATGTCTTCATTTAGAGACCATCCCTGTGGCATAGCGCTACTGGGGAGTCAGCAGCCCAAGCAGCAGCCGGGTGATTAGTAGTAAAATTTTAATGGGGATCCATACATATGTCTAGCTGTCATTTTTATGAGGACGTTTATACAGCAGCCTCCGTCATCATCGGGCCCAGTCGGCCAAGACCCCTGAGCGAGTCTGAGCACTGAGCACGCATCCGACTGACACACACATCTTATGGCCTGTCCTGGAGGGAGTAGAAAAGGGTGGAAGGGAGGGTAGGGGAGGGGAAGGGGGTGCTTTATGGCGTTAAAGAGCAGCCCTAGCTTTTAGAGTAATGGGATAGCAGGGATTTGGGTGCAGTTGCAAACCGGTCTGATATGATATTTATTGGCCCTGGTCCACTGGGAACACTGAGCGTAATGTGGCTCCCATAAGAGGGGTCCAAGGTTCCCTCCTCAGAAGTATTTACAGTAGGTCCCCAAGCCATTGCAATTAATCCACTTAATCATGTAACCAACCCTTGGCTTTGTTGGCATGTGCCATTATGGATTGCATTGATGTGAGATGACTCACGTTGATCGACTGATATTTATTCAAACATGCAACACTGAAGACTGCAGAAGCACAAATGTTAGTCATTGTACTGTATGATAACAATTACATCTCCAGGGCTAAGTGGACTTGGATCTGAGGTTATTGTTTTGTGTTTACAAATGTCTTCCCTACTGATTTGAGATGGGGTGAAGTGGCCACAAGTCCGCAAAACAATAAAGACTTGCAGTTCATGCCTTGTCTGGCCTGTTTGGATGCTATTAGAGCTCAAGTGAAGAGTCTCGCATCGCATCCCCATATAGAGTAAATAAATACAGTCAGGGGGTCAGAAAGGCAAAGGGCTTGGAAAGGTGAGGCTGCTAGGGGAATCGATACATAGGCAGGCTGAGAGGGTGAACATTTCTCTCCACTAACAAGTGTACTAACATAGTTAGAGGCTGGTCACACCTGCGCCGGGCTGAGGAGTTGACTAATGTTGTATAACGAGAGAGGACGAGACCAAGGAGAGTCTTTTATCCGAACCAGATAAGCAGACCTACCCATTACAAGGCTTCCATTTTGGCCCCTAACTCAATTAACACCACTGAGTGAGGGGTTAAGACAAGGTTGTCGCTGGTGTAGCTACAGCCCGCGGCCCGGCATAGAGGGAGGAAAATCGGCCTGGAATTGAATCACGCGAGGGGACAGAGGTGATGTTTCCCTGAGGAGAACTGAGTACAGGGAACTAGAGGAAGGCAGAGTAGGTCACTGGCTGAAACACACTTGCTGGACCTTCATCAGAACACAGCCCACATTAATACACATGGCCTCATCATAATTTACTGAGCGCACTTAAATCCCCATTCATCATCTAGCACAGGCCTCAGCTGGATTTAGAAGCATCCTGTAAGTGTGACAGTAGTAAGCATATATGCAGTAAGTCAAGCCGACTGGACGTTCAATTTTACTTGAATGATTTGAAACATTCAGAAATATAGTTTTCATATCCCAGATAAAGCCACAACAGGGAGCCGCAGTTGGGAAGGTGATAGATATAATAATTGTCATGATTAGCGTTTCCTTCAACTGGATTACAGTAAAAACGTCATAGTAGATGATTAGATGGTGCATTCAATACAACCCCCTGCTATTACCCAATAATTCTTATCACCACATTTCTCGAGCAGAGTCTTCACCGCGATAAGTGAACATTGGTCTGCTTTATGGCTGATAATCTCAGACAGCCAGATATGATCAGAGGCTTTGGGGGCCACTGACCACTTAAACCAGGCAAGGCCCTTTCAGCAGCGTAATAACCAGCAATCGCGCAGCTCGCATCTATCAGCGCACATATCGACCTGGCAAGGCTCGGCCACAGATGCTGGGCCTATTAGCCCCCTTTTGTTTGTTTTGAATGAGAATAGAAAAGGAATTGGCTCATTTTTGATCTTATTGTCGGTAACTCGACCTCCCTGGTGGCTGAGACCAAAACCAATTCTAATCTGGTTAGAGAGGCATAGCTAGCTTTTCTAATGCTTTTTAAGAGACAAAAATATGGTGACAGATAATAACATAAATGGGGAAAGCTTTTGAGCCTGCCAACCGCAGCTATAGATTCCCCCCTCCGTACCTCTGTGGCTCCAGCCAGGGCATTAGAGCGACTAGGATTGGTTCGGAATTTATGGCAGACGTTAGTGTGTTTGATTGATAGGACTTTTTAAGAGCAGGCTACATGGCCATTTATTTAATTTCTAAAGAGCAAATGAGTAGATCCGGAAACCTGCTGCGCACAGCTGTGGACTTGGTTGCGGAAAACCGACAGCTCATCTTTCCTGCCGGAATGGACAGAAAGACAAATAAGCAGTAAACACAACTTTCTACTATTCCCTAGTGTGGGGCTTTTTGTTGGCAATGTTGGCAGGTGATTTGATTCAAAATGATATTTTTAAATCCAGTGATCAATTGTCTGTTCTGGACCGTTTACCAAGGATATTTGTTTTTGCACAGGAGTGTGTGTTTGTGTGATGTGTGTAGGGCCAGTACACAAGTGTACTCCAGCCTGTGGCTAGGAGAGAAACCCAATCTGCTTATGGCTACATCCTGTGTCCTTCATAACCCCTGTGAAGCGAGGTGCTCTGACCTCTGTAATACCACTGGACTCCAATGACAGCTGTGTGTGTGTGTGTGTGTGTGTGTGTGTGTGTGTGTGTGTGTGTGTGTGTGTGTGTGCGCGTGTGTATGTGTGTGCATTCCAATATTGTGCCCCAAATATGCAGCTGTATTTATTGCTTTGCAATGTAGGAAATGTATTATTTCACCTTCAATTTGGCTCACTCAGTCACACATTAACACAAAAACACACAGACACACACACAAACAGTGTTTGATAAGTACCTATGAATAATAGCCTCACTCTGGCAGGCAGCTGCTGGCTCTTGTTTACATGCTAAGTGATTACCCTAATTTTGCGAGCAGTCTGATAAATAGTCTGCTCCTGTGACAGCCTCCATGAGATCCCTGGCGATAATACCGTTTTGATTATTCAATAAATAACCCATAATTCGACATTGATTGGGCTGTGAATGTGATGTTGGGGGGTTGTATTGACCCTTGTGGTCAGTTCAGCTCTATACTGACCACTGGTCACTAAGGTCAGTGCTCTCCACGCGATGTCCATTCTTGCCCCTGCTGATCAGATTTGTAAAGGATGCTCCCTTTCGGTCTATCTTTTATTGGCCCCCTAACCTCACCCCCACCACCTCCACCTCAATGACCACTACTTAATAACTTTTAAAATTATCCCATGGCTAGTGATGAGCATATTAGGGTGGCAGGCTTAGCATGAGGTGTATTGAAATCAATGCAAACGGCTTTGTCGGCCTCTTGAATAATGGTTCATTTTTGGAAGCCGCACTCATTGAAGCCGGGCCCTGATCCACTTAGCGTGGTCAGTCCTTTTCCAGTTGTGTATCATTTTTCCCCCGCATAGCCATGGGTGGCCACTGATGCAGTTATTGGAGTCTTCCTGCTCTAGTTATTGGACTATTGATCCTTGAATGTTTTGCCTTCTGTCCATTTGCTTTTCATTTATATGCAGATGCCCTTGCACGGGGCAGCTTTAAATCCTCCCTTTCCCAGCTGTCTGTCAAACTGTTACTCCTCCTCCTTTATGACATCACTCATGCATGATGGGTCTGCCATAGGTGTCTGTGCAAAAACGACAGACTCGTCCGTCGTCTACGAGAAAAACCTTGGCTTCTTTATTTCAGCAAGCTTGCAAAAGGCTTTTCCCCCAGCAGATACATTGCTGCGCTGGCTTTTGCCTATTAAATACCTAGCCTCAATTGCCCATTATTTCCCCCAATAAAACTGCTGCAGACTGTGCGATTTCTGTTCCCCCTGCCGCTCCCCTCCTCGTCTTTTGTTTCGGAAAACATGCTTCAGATGCGACTAAAAAAGGGGGCCTTAATGAAGTGAACTGTTTGATGTTTCGAAATAAGAAGCAGACGCGGGGCCTCCATGCTCGGCTCGGCAAACACGGCGGTTGATCATAGGTGTGGAAAGGCAATCTTTTAAAAAAGGATGAAAAGGGAAAAAAAATGTTGCTTGTTCTGCCAACAGGACCTAGTTGCCCTAACACCACCACCACCACTACCACCCCTCCGCCCTTACCCTGGGCTATTGGCAGCACTGGTATTATTCAATTACTGAGAGCTACAGGAAACACTGGATCACTTTGTAAGTTTCATGCCCCAATAAATAAGATTATATGGACAGAAAAGAAGTAAACCTGTGTGAGAGATCTGCTAACTGGTCGGACTGATAGGTGTGAAACAGGGTATAGCTTGCTGTAATTCACAGGCTTATATTAACATGCACAGGTGTAGCACATGGAATGTAAAAGCAATAGACACATTCTGCTGCTCTCTGCTAAAGAGAAGAAAAACTAAAGTGATAGATGAAGAGATGGAGAGAGAGAGAGACAGAGTGCAAACATACTGTAGCTTGAGATCAAAATGATGATTTAAAACCGTGGTCATTATGCCTCCCATTTGTGTGTTAGGAGAAAATCATTCCATTCATAATTCATTCCCTCAATTACTATTAATAAAGCGGTATTTCAGCGAGGGAGAATGGCAGAGGACAATTACATGTAACATGGCATTAGCGCTTCTATTTGAACACTGCCAACCCCAATTCCTCACCCGAGCAATAAGAAGGGATGATCCCGCTGGACTTTTTCATGAAATTATTGTATGGATATGATATTCTAATTTATTAGCCCCGGTGTAATGTATTCGCTCGGTTAATTGAGCACATTGGAGAGTAAAGACCAAGGGACAGAAAAATGGAGGGCGGGCTGACACTATTTAGAGTGCGAGTTATGAACGAGAGGCTGGATGGGAGTTTATGGGGATGAGAATATGTGCGGGAGTAATAATTGCTTATCATGATGGGCTTCTTCATAAGTCATAAGTCGAGAGAGAGAGAGAGAGAGAGAGAGGGGCAGGCTATAATTTACAGTAGTCACTTTTCAGCTCCTGAATTGCGAACAGACTGGCACACTTGTAGATCACACACACACACACACACACACACACACACACACACCTGGCTGCTCTGCCTGCACCTGGGCGTTCAGTCCCACCTCAGGGAGCCACCTCATTACAATAACGCCGGGTCTTCTGAAAGGCTGCCAGTCTTGTGAGGACAGAGAGGCATACCTCTTCCACAACGAGTGATAATTGATTAAAGAAATAGGGAGATTGTAAAGAGCTTGTAAAAGCGCTCAGCATTTCAGCCACCGCTGAGATTAGTAGGTATGGCGCCACGTGCGTTTTCCCAAACTGTAATAGGTGGTTTGCTCAGGCTTCTCCTTTTTCTAAGGAAATGTTTTACAGCCTCTTTGTGTAAAAAGATGGGGGAAAAAACGTAGGTGATGCTCATAAAAGTCTCCAGATTGACAGCTTTGTATACTACATCAACAACACACAAAAAAAACGGTTTAAGGATCTTAATCTGTTGCAGCTCAGGCTTACATTTCCATGCCAAGCATCCTCTCCTAGTTTACACGCTCTCTCAGCTCTCACTGAGATTACTGGCCATGATGTAACCGCTGCGTTTCAATTATCACAAAAACAGTTTACACACGCACAGTAAACTTTAGCCTATATCTGAGCACCCAATTTTGATCAGTCATCCAGACACTGCCTTCTCTCTCTCTCGCTCTCTTGCTCTCTCTCGCTCTCTCTCCTTGTTCAGGCTTGCCAAGAAGAGGCTTATAAAAGCAGACTTCAATGAATGAAGCCACAGTGGGGAGGCTTCGTGCAGCACCCGCATATCTGGTTCGTTTTTAACAAAATGACTAAATTCCTGCCTTTGGAAAGCGCCGTGGAACATGCTGGAGTACTATTTAAATTTGGGTGGGTTTAAGGAGGGGGAGTCAGGTATGCCTATGCACCTATGCATATACAGAAGACTGTATGGAAACAGCAATACAGCCTCGCGGGCTCTAATGGATACACATACACACACTTTTCTCTCGTCAATCAAGATTCCTATTCTGCAATATTGTAAAGACACACCTTCAAACTTTCCAACCTATAAAATTCCTTAATTCATCTTAATTCAATAATGATCTGCTAGAGCGTGTCACAGCCAGGTTATTACCGTCATCGCTGTAACATTAGAAACTGACGCACATCTCACCCCTTTAATGTGTGTGAGTCAGAACCGAGGGTCCAGAAAAGTCCTGGCATGAGAACTTCCTTCTGACACATACCAGGCCAAAGTTCTCCCGCCGTCTCATTCAGCAGCGCTTTGAGTCGCATGCAATATTTTTAAGTGCCCCTTTACAAGACTTCTTGTATTCGGCCGGTTGGCAGAGATGAGTGAGGCATGAGGGATACGATCTCATAACAATGAAAAGAACAGAAGAATAAAGAAAGACTCTCTCCAGAATGAATCTGAAATGTCAATGTAGTGGAATGTAGGTGTATTTTCCAACACGGCACGGTTAATTTGTACATGTGTAAGTGCAGACCATTCATCCTCCATAGACAGGTTTCATGGGGGTTTGGCTGCTTTGACCGTGATATAAAGCTGTCATAATTTATTTGAAATACTAAAGGAGAAGACCAACATTAATCACTCTTTCTTGTTTATTAAAGCAATAAAGATTTCACGAAGTGCTTTATCACCTTGTGCCAGATTGAGAAAAGACGGGCCTTTTGTATGGATCTCACAAAGACAAGAGGCCATTACACCATCTTAGATCTAGAGAGAGAGCAGGACAGGACGGCTCACTCAGACAGAATCTTTATTGTGTTGTCAGGATGTATGACATCATGCTGACCTCTCACCTTGGGTGCCGCATAGTGCTGATTGGACAAGTTCCCTTCTATTGACTGCTCATGAACTGCTGATGTAAGTGAGCATTACACCTGAGCTGACACACATACACGGCTACTTTCAGATCAGCTGAACACGTGTCATGCCATACTTATACACTACATCTGCCCTTCAGCTTCTGGCTATGAACCATCATAAGCCTGATCATACCCTAGCTCTGTGTGCTCCCTTATCTCCAGACAACAGCTCCATCAGGTGATCAATAATGTGATTAGGAATTAGGTGATCAGCGCCATCTCTTGTGTTGTTGGTTTATGTAAATATGGCCACCAGGATCGCTGGAGTCAAGGACACACAGGAGCCCTGGAAGGAAGTGTACCTTTGACTTTGACGAGGGTTCTGAGTGCCTTTGCAGAGAAGCTTTCAGTGTGTGAAGATTATAGTCTGCGTGAATGAGACACCAAGAGAAACTCTGCAACTGGAAATCGAGCCGAGTTCATGTCCAGCTTTCATTACTACAACGTGTTTCCTTAGCCTTTATGCTCAGGCCAGTCATAAATTTCCCTTGAACCGCAGTTTGGCTTTGAATAATATAATCTTAATTATTATTTTTGGCCTGTATAACATAATTCTTGGGCGTAATGATTTTTTATGCTCTTGACATATTGTTTGGAGGGTGACATAAAACTCTGATGACATGTGACATTTGGAAAAGGTCACCCCGCCCATCTTGGATCATGTCTGTCTTCATAACGCTGGCACTTGTCATATTGAAACTGGCATTGGCAATCTATGTCTCGCACTGGGATCCCTTCCTTGCTTTTTTTTTTTTTTCTTTTTTGTGCTGTCGCAGGGCACTCTTGTTTCAAGGATTGTTTTTTTACATAGCGGGAGAGTGGAAAAAGAAAATTGTCACTGTAGGGGAAAATGAGCCAGATCACTCCGCCCTTGGGGGTCCTATGAGGCCTAGGAAAGCGTGCGTGATCCGCAGAATGACAGACTGAGGCTCATACTAATGTGATAAATACGTCAGGAATGACTTTGGGGGTGCTCAAGACTAGTGTAAGGTGCGTTTCATGGAATGACAGAAACATGGGGGATTTGACAAGGGCTGATCTGCTGGAATTAAATGAAATTGCGTGGCTGGGTTTTTTTTCCTGTGGTTGTTCTTTGGGCAGCTGGTGAGAGGCTGTCAGCACGATTCATCTCAATCTGAGCTGAGAGGCGTTTATGAAAATGTAAAAGGAATGACGGAGGCATTCAGGTGCTCTAACATGTCCACTTGTTAACTGTGTTGATAACTTGTGTGTTTAAAAAGAAAATACAGCAGGAATACCTTTTTGAGGGAAATAAGACGGACAGAAAAAAGTGCATCGAGACTTGTAAAAATAGAGAGTATAAAGTCTGGGGATCTTTTTTTTTTTTTTTTTTGGCTTTGCTCTTGTCAGTTTGGAATTTTCCATCTTTCAATTTAGTCTTCTTCCTCGTAATTCACACTCCAGTGTCATTCTTCAGCAATTCCACAAACACAGAAAGGATAGCCAGAGTCTCAGCTGATCTCTAATCCTGTTCAGTTCAGGGAAATTACATCACCACAGACAGGATGTGTCCACATTTATACACCATTACTACATATTTCTACAAAAAAGAGATTAGTCGCAGGTGTAAATCTAGATTTCTCTGATTCTCTGTCTGATTATTGTTGAGATAAGAAATTATAAGTATGCAAATTGTGACGCAGTATGCAAAGTACTTCTAATTTTGGTCCAGTGACGTATGTCACCACTTACTGTTATTAAAGTTGTTTTACATAGAAATAATAGGGGACAGTGCTGTGGCTCGGTGATTAAGACATTGGACTAGTGATCGGAAGATTCCAGGTTCAAACCCAACCACCACCACCAAGTTACCACTGCTGGGCCCTTGAGAAAGGCCCTTAACCCTGGTTCAGATATATAATGAGATAACAATGTAAGTCCCCCAGGATAAGGGTGTCTGCCAAATGCCGTAATGTAATAATGTAAACAGGAATCTAATGACGATGTAAAAAATAACGTGCAAACTTTAAAAATACTCGTCTGATCTGGACATTACAGGATGTAGCTGGTGGAGTGCCTGTGTGAATTTAAACACGGCCCTTTTTTGCTGTGGCAGCTTAAATGGTGATGGTCATATTATAGAAAGTGGACGGGGAGTTAAAACCCTGCTTTATAGGGATCACTATGATAGGAGCAAAATGCTGTGTGTGTGTGTGAGTGTGTGTGAGTGAACCTTTGAAGCAGGGCTGGATGCAGTGTCTGTGTGTGTGTGTGTATAAGTGCACAAACAGTGAGAGTGTGTGGGCTAATGAAGAACAGCTGCTGACTAATGAATCAGGATGAGTTTAATGATGGCTGCTTAAAGCTAATGCTCCATCTGAGGAAGCTCTTGCAGCTCGCAGCAGTCTCGCCCCAGACTGACATATTTCTGTGGTATCTGTCTTCCGCACCCGTTCGGTTATCTAATCCTGCTTTCTGGGACAGCTGCCGATCTCGAAGGCACATCTCGGCGTTCACGTAACGCACATGGGGTCCTAACCTCAGTTTCCTGTGAAGGCTTGCCGTACTGTTCTCCCAGGTCACTGGAGGATGACTGGCCGTTACTCTGAGGAAGAGGCCTGCCACGGTGTGGTTAGCTAACGGCCTTAACACGGGACACACGCGGCCCTGCTCCATCCTGTTACACAACTCCCACCTGTCTATATCACAGTACTTCCCACAGCTTCACAACAGCTTTTTAATGTAATTCGCTGTCACGAATCTGTCTCACTCACATTATACATAGTCTCCGTAATCTTCACCTTTGTTCACACTCTCAAGTCTTAAGACTCATTCTCACCGCAGCATTTTGGTGCTGAAAGCAAACCGATTTGGCCGGCCCATGTCTACGTTTTTTTTTCAGAACTGTCTCACTCGGGGACCCATCCAAACAACATCGTGCATTTCTAGCATCATGCATTTATGTCAGCGCAAAAACATAGTCTTTTAGACAGACGGACAGACGGACAGACAGGCATGCAGACATGCAGATTTGCCCTTCTATCCTGGCCTTTCAAATATACTTGAGTTACAAGTGACAGTTGCTGGAAAGCCTGAGCCTGCTCTGATTTTATGCGTTCTAATATTTCCCTGGCCTTTTCCCCCATTATCCCTGACCTTCAGTGGCGCAGCATGCCAGTTGTTGACGCACATGTCAGGGAGCATTGTGGAGAAATGTCATCAGGAAAATGTCCCATCGACTGCTGAAACTGCACACATGCCACACACCTCCTCTTATATAAAAATAAATAAATAAATAAACTAAAGAAAAAGAGAAAGCCTTTGGCGTAGGGATTTAACTGAATAGTGTTAATTAAGTCTTCTTTTAGATCTCATTTAGAGTGAGTCTTTACTTCTAGACTTGCTTATTAAAGGTGTAGAACCAGATTTTTTTTTCTTACTTATATTAGCCAAATTTGCCATAATTGATTAAATTTTAAAATTACAGCACAAATATTGGTCTATCCGCATCGAAACTCATACATTTCTCTTAAAACACAGTACGATTTCTAGACAGCGGCAGCGGCGGCAGCGCCTGCTGGAGCTGTTAACGTGGCGTGATTGAAGGCTTAACGGAGTTTAGGCCAACAAGTGTCTCTCTGTCAACATGTTGAGCACTTGAGCCTGCATTAGTCTCTGTCTGTAAATAAACACATGTACAGATTTCTGCTTCAGGCCTGTCTGACTCTCACGCTTCATATCCGTGCCGTGGTTAGAATCTCCGTTCTCCTTTTCTGTACGTCAGGAGTTGGGCTGTGAAACTATCCAGTGAAATGTAATCATGTTCTTTTGCTGGTTTCATGAGTTCCTTGACATTCGAGGAGTTTGTGTAAAATTGAAATTAAAAGAGCAAAGCTGCATGCATCGCTGTTAAAAACACGTTATAAGTTCACACGCTAGCTGTGAGGACATGAAACGACATTGCAGAAGAATTTCTTTTTTTGCTCCCCCCTTTCTTTCCCTCTTTTTTTCCGAGCAGAGGAAACTGTCAGCTTGTCGCAGGCACCGCTGATAAGCACCCACTGATTGATTTTTTGATTCGGTCCTGACGTCTAGTGTACCCTTCGCTGCACTTCTTCATCTACAATAAAAAAAAAAACCGGTGGCTGCGCTCTTTTGTTTGTGCAGACAAGGCTGTTGCCTGACTTGTATTATTTGCTAATTTAACACAGCAGACTAGGATGCTTTGTTGTTTTGTCTTGGTTTTTTGTTCCCCTTTTTGGATAAGTAGCACAGTGGATCAGGGTGTTAGAATAGGCATGAGAGTTATGAGACCTATGAATGGAAAGAAATATGAAATTAAATGTTAAACGTGTTTAGTGTGGTGCTGCACAGGTAATCGCATAAAAATTGAAATTCCAATATGGGCCTGTGCAATTATTTAATCGCAAAAGCCTGCAATTTATTCCAGGTGATATACGCCTAGCCAGGAATTTATTTTTTTTAATATTTTTAATTATGTTGAGTAGATAAATAACTATATGCGCAAAAATCCGGTGGCATGGTGGCTTAGTGGTTAGCACTGGCACCTTGCACTTCCAGGGTCCGGGTTCGATTTCCACCTTCGGTCTGTATGCGTGGAGTTTACATGTTCTCCCTGTGCTTGGTTGGTTTCCTCCCTCAGTCCAAAGAAATGCAGATTAGGCTAACTGGCATTCCCAAATAGTGTGTGAATGAGCATGTGTGTATGTGTTTGCTCTGCAATGGATTGGCACCCTGTCCAGGGTGTACCCCGCCTCGCGCCCTAGAATAGAATATATGTTTAAATCGCTACATGTCCCAAAAAAATTGTGATGTGATTTTTATCTTTTTTTTTTTTTTTTATCAAATCATGCAGCGCTAGTATAGTGAGCGTGGTGCTGATTTGCTGGTTACTATCCGTTATCACCCGAAAGATGATGGATTCCCTGTTGAGTCTGGTTCTTCTCAAGGTTTCTCCCTATTGTCATCTCAACTAGTTTTACCTTGCTACCGTCGCCCTCGGTTTGCTCATCGGGGACAATCTGATAGTTATAGTCTGTATATTTTCCGTACATTTGCATACATTTTGAATTCTGTAAAGCTGCTTTGCTCTAATGACCATTATTAAAAGTGCTATACATATAAAATTAAATTGGATTGAATTGAAATTAATATTGTATTACCACTCTAACTCTGGTGGATAAATCATGTTGGTGTTAACTCGTAAAAAAAAAAAAAAAAGAAAAAAAAAGTGATTCTTAAGGCCTCTAATCATTTGTTAGAAACAAACAGTTACAACAGTGACTAGGCTCAGCTAAAAATAATAATAAAATTAATAATCATAATAAATTTAAAATGAGATCTTGGATGATGGCGTTAACATTAAAGGTGACGTTATAGAAGCCAATCTTTTTGAGTAGAGACGTTTGAGCCGATCTCGAGTACAGATGAGGAAGTGAGAGAGAGAGCAGGACAAACTGAAAGACTAAAACACTGCCGCATCGCTCTTTTTACAGAGTAGACACGAGAGCTAAATCCCACTGGCACTAGTATCAGCAGGCAGTCGCAACAGCATTATGGGTAATGAAAATAGACAAACATGTCAATAAAACAAGTTTATACCAAAAAAGTTGGAGTTTTTCGTGGAGACAATGCCAGCCATGAAATTTTATTCGTATTATAGAGAGGACTGTGTGTGCTGACTCCAGTTAGGAGAGTACATTCTTCAGCTTCGTGTCACTGGTACAACATGGTAACCCCCACCCACACATGTACACATGCACATACTTCTATCTTAAACATGACCTTGGTGTGCTTTTAAAAGTCAGGATCATAAAGTCTGTAAAAGTCTGTTTATTACAATAATGTAAAAGTACCATTAAGACACCCTTAAAAGTCTGCTAATCCACCATGACACCATCAAGTATCCGGGTTTTGATAATCGCAATAAATTGTACCCTTAAAATGGGAATTTCCCAATAAAGTACCTGCAGTGGCCTTATCAGCGGCGTTAGAGCATCAGGAGTCAGGAGGCGGAATAACCCTCGCCCCCGCTCCTAATCGTGTTTGCTATTGCTAAATGAGCTGTTCTGGCTAGGTGTGTTTAGCGACTAATGAATTTATGACCTGATACGAGGAGGCCCAAACACTGGCGAGTGGTCATAAAACAGGAAGGGAAAGAAAAACAGTCATTAACGTTTATTAGGACGGCTTGTCATCTCCTGGTTGTTGGTTGGCGAGTATGGATAGTATTGCACTGATCAATTAATTTTTAATCATCTCGGGAGAGATTATGGAGACTCCCGATGAACTCCAGACTGGCTGGAGTCTGTCAATAAACAGGGCATGGGTCACACTGCAGTGTGACACACACACACACACACACACACATGCACAGGCTCCACACTTAGCAACTGTTATTACACCCATTACCTCTCCTTTATTAACCACCAAGCCACAGGAAACTGACACAAGATATGACACAAGTACAAAACCGGCTGTGCAGTTTGGAACTTAATATTACAACATTTTTTTATTTTTTATTTTTCACACACACAAAAAAAAAAAAAACAGCTAACTAGACACTCTTTACTGTCATGCAATTCCCCCTAAGTGTGGCAACTGTGCTATTTAAAAATCTCCGATTCTTTCTAGTATAACCGTAGGAAGCGATCGCTGTTGAACACGATGACACGTACAACAGCCTGAAGGGTAATGGATACTAGCCGAACGCCGGCAGAAAGATGGATGGGTACAGGGAGGAAAAGTTGGGCGTGACGTATGGACTGGCACCCGGGGGATTCGTTCTTGGCGGGCGGCTCTCATGCCAAGCAGTAGGTGCTGGTTAAAAGTTAATAATTTTATAGCCGGAGAGGAGCTCATCCATCATTAGGAGTTTGTTTAGGCAGTGTGGTCAGTGCTGGGCGTGTACTGATAAATGGTGATTATAGGGAGGGTTCTGTGCAAGGTGTGTGTGTGTGTTTGTGTGTGTGTGTGTATCAGCGCTACTGTACACACATATTGTGGCTATCATAATTCACAGGGAAGTGATCTTTGAAGACTAATCTAAGAATCATTATATAGTATTCATGTTGCGGTTTGTCACAGGAAAGGAAACAGATTTTTCAGTTGTTTATTTTTTATGTGAAGTTTTTTTGTTTTTTTTGAGTTTCCAGGTAATCGATTTAGGAGCAGGGAGGCGAGGTGACTGGATTGGTACGATATTTTTGGACTTGTGTTATAATCATAAAGACATTTTATCTGAAGTGCTTCATCACTCCGAAGTCTAGTCAACTCTACTCGGGGATTAGATTGATTCGATGTTTTTTTTTTGTTTTTTTTTTGTATTTATTCCCATGTTTTCACAGAATAGAAACAGGTGGCCAGCATTAGAAGCATGGTTGTGTTGTAGATGCAATTTTTTTTATCATCAGCTTTTATTAAACTTGCTCTCTTTCTCCTTCAGAGTGTGTGTGGTGTGTGTACGTCTGTATCGGAGGTGGGGTTGAGGTGCTCTCAGGGCTGTAAAGGAGCTGCCTCGTCTAGAGGGTTGGAGTGTGAATGACTCAAGGTCAGACAAGTAAACTGAATGAGAGAGAGAGAGAGAGAGAGAGTATGTGAATGAGGAAATGAGGCAAAATAACACTAATATAAAAAAAAAACACCATTTTCGAAAATAACCACAATTTTCGAAAATATTTCATTATACCCTAGATATTTATGCTTTTCCCTATTATACAAACGTAATACCTGTACCTACGTTAAACATCGCTCGATGTTAACATATGAAGTAAAGGTCATAGAGTGTTCCCCCGTCACCCTGCCGCCACCCGTCACCGGCAGGCCGTGCCACCCGCTGCCACACAATTGACCCTTTGACCACACAGCACAGAGGCACAAAGAACCTCTGACCTCCTCAGAGCACAACACAAGGTCATTTTTTATCCGGAGCGAGTGTATAAACAGACCTGCTGGACGGTTGGACATCCCTAAACGTTGCGTGATTACAGGAACGCAGACTTCATATTGCATTTTGCAATGTTGTTTAGAGCAGAAGGTGTCACGCACAGGGTCTGTTAAGCAAATGAGTTAAAATGTGTGTGTTTAAAGAGGTAGAAACCTAAACTGTTTTTCTCAGTCACGTGACAGGACCTGGGGTAAATGGAAATTATTGATATCCATTTATAAGAACAGACATTAATGTAACGAGTGGCACACTATGCTTTCTAAACATTCACTCTCACTCAGTCACCATCTATACCACTTGGAGGCTATCCCAGGAGACTTAGTGCATGAGTCGCGGTACACCCTGGAATCCATCGCAGGGTACACACACATATACTGTACATAATAGCCAATTAGTTGCATAGTGGTTAGCACTATGGCATCGCACCTTCGGGGTTGAGGGTTCGATTCCTGTTGTGGGTGGACCCTGTATGTTCCCCCATGTTTGCTGTGTTCCCTCTGGTTTCCTCCCACTGTCCAAATTCTAACACAGATGCATAATAGTTCTCATTCATGACTGTACAGTAAATGTTATATTTATCTCTGTCACAGAAATAGAGTTTCGATAGAGAAAGAAAAATGAGTTGAGGTCAGCGCCGCAACATCTACATATGTCAGAGAGTGTGTGCATTTGCACACATGTATACAGTATGTGTCTGTGGGTGCGTGTTGTTTTCCAGTTGAGCGCTCTGTAATTCAGGCTTGGTGAACTCCCACTGGCCACTGCTGGCTGCTAGACCTGTTGATGGGACGCCTCTGTCACAGCGTCGCGGGAGTGATGAATGTCCCTTATCGGCGTCGTCATTGTAATGGCTCAACAACGGGCCGCTGACGGGCCAATGGGCCCGAGTTATCGCCCCGCTCCTGCTGGGGAAGAATACACATCAAGCTGCCAATCAGCCATTCTGAAAATTGCTCTGAGATTTGAGTCCCAAGACAGCAAGCCGACAGCCAAAGCTCTCTCTCTCTCTCTCTCTTTCTCTCTCTCTCAGCCATTACACCACACCAATGCTTTCTCAAACCTCTTTTCCAGCACTGAAACTCCTAAACACTGCTGTTCCCCTGTCAGTTGACACAGTTGGGTGTTTTTTTTTTTTTTTTCTTTCACGAGGTAATAGGCTTGTTTTGAACATAGCAGCATGTTATAGAAGTCAGGGACATCTAGAGGGAAAGAGACAGTGTGAGCGTGTTAAAAAGAGAAAGAGAGATGATAGGAGAGCTGGGAGGTTAATGTGTGAGCATCAGAAGAGCCATTCCAGGCTCTTTGATTTGTATTGATCGTCGTGTTCCTGGTCCTAACGGAGAATTGGGACTGATGTGTGTTGAAGCAGAGGTTCTCCCTCTCTCCTCCTTCCTCCTGAACTCCTCCTCTACTCCACTTCACCC
>JAOVVA010000044.1:22859718-22870807 GCA_028565275.1 Leiocassis micropogon | reverse complement strand
ACATGCAAACTCCATGCACACAGAGACGGGAATCGAGCCTGGCCGGGAATCGAACCCGGATCCTGGAGGTGCAAGGCAACAGTGCTAACCACTATACCACCGTGCCGACAAAAGTTATTTAAAATAGCATAATAAATGTGGCTACACCAAGGATGTGTAAAAGAATTAGCTAAACAGTAATAGCTAAATAGCAAGCTAGCTTGGTGGGTAAGATATAGAGCTAAATTTGGTTGTTGTTTTTTTTTTTTGTTGTTGTATGAAATAGTTGCACAATATGGTTACAATTGTAGTAGCTAAACATTTACTTAGCTAACACAGATAGCTAGCTACTTTAATACTTTCATTGTTGTTGGAATTACCTGGAGATCAATACACACACACACACAAAAAGAGATTTATGCGCTAGATTGAAGGTAAATGCTATCTGTGAGCAGTCTGGGTTCTAGTTGAAGTAATGTGGAAGTGGTGTGTGTGTGTGTGTGTGTGTGTGTGTGTATGTGTTAGCCTAATGCTTTTCCTATATACAGAGGTATTATGTGCGTGCTACCGGTGTTCACAGGCTCCCCTGAGAGGATTGACTAATAGAGACAGTGAATGATTAATCATTTCTCCCCTGTGAGAAGCACACACACACACACACACCTAACCCTTCCAAAAGAGTATGCAAAACCACGTACTTTGCCACACACGCACCATTAGTCAGCGGCTGACATTTCATCAGTCTGTGTATTGATAGATAGGTGAGTCAGCATATTTCACTTTCACTGAGGTGATATCAGATATCAGATTTGCCAGCTGTGTGTCCAGACATACACTCATTATAAACACTAGGATCACTGGAATCACTGCAAATCATCCGGTTTTGGACTAGGGTTTAAATCGAACCAGCATCTCATTGTAAATTATCATTCTAACGTAGCTTTATAATAAAACCACAATACTAGTTAAAATGACACATGAATGGTAAATCAAGCCATCATTGTGCAACCGAATAGACTAAATGACATATAAACACAGTTGTTGAAGTCAAACTGAGACTTTTGATTGTGCAGAATAGCAGAACACAGTTATGGGACTAACTGTGTTCTGCTATCACTGTATATTTGCTAATCAGTTATGGGAGTAAAACCTACAAAAAAAAAAAAAAACTTAGCCAAGTTGTGTGCGGATTGGATGGTACGCTATGGCGACCCCACAACGGGACCAGCAACATTTAAGAAATTTTATCACAAGTCCCAGTTTGACTTGGACGCCCCTCATAATAGAAGAAAAAAATAAATGTGGAGTGGATGGAACTACAGCATGGACTACAGCATAGCCAGTTTTCAATTTCAATCCAATTAAGTTTAATTTGTATATTGCTTTTAACAATGTGCAGCCTCTTTTGACTACAATGTTTTGTTTTAACATTGCAAAGGAACATCAAATATTAGTGCAAGTGTAAGGGTGTGGGTGATTAGGTGAAAGGGAAGTGGTTAAGGGTGTGACAGTTGCTCGACCAAGCTATCATGACTCCATTACTGAGCTTATTGATTGTGTATGGATGAATTAAAGAAACAGATTCAAGAGGCATACACTGATTGTCCTCATACCCCACTTACACACATCGAAATTTGAACTCCATGAACATCACATTATGCGCATTATTACAATCGGTTCATCAAGCTGCCTGTCATGCAGCAGAAAAAGAGAGCAGAAGAGAGCATTCGGCCAAAATCTATACATACTTTAATACTGCTATATTTTCAAAAATTTTAGATGCAAAATCAAATATAAAGATATATGTTGTGTTCAGCATGTTTGACCTGCTCCCCAGAATGCAAAGTGCTTCATCAGCTGCTGAGTTAGATTTGGACCAGGCCTTGTTTATTCTTGCAGACGGTGATTGCTTTGGCACGACTCGCATTATCTTGTCAAGGCAATAAAGCTGACCGCTGTGGAGCCTGGACATGAAACAAGAGGAGAGCAGAAGAAAGGGTGACATCAAGAGCCAAAGGGGAGGAGTGAGAAGAGAAGGAAAGAAAGGAAGAGGGAAGGTGACAAGGATAGTACAAGATAAAAGGAATATACAATGTAAAAGCTAGGCAACCGAATAGCATCGAGAAAAGAAAGAGCGATAGAAAGAGTACATAAGAGGAGTAAAGAAGTAGAAGCGGAGACAACAGTTTGGTAAATGAATACAGAGAGAAAATTAGAAATAGATGTGCAGGGGTACACTGCAGGATGGAGTGAGAGAAAGAGAGAGAGAGAGAGAGACGAGGAGTGAGGAGAAAGGGAGAAACAGAGGTGCATGGGATTGTAATCGATTACCTATTTTTCAAAGTCACTTAAAGTGTCCAGAGCACAGGGCCGTTAAGTAGTAGTGTCGGGGAATAGGGTTTGAGTATGCGGCAGCACGACTGGGTAGCGCAGAGGGAGGGAAAGGCAGAGAGAAAGAGAGAGAGACAGAAGGAGGAGGGGGAGATTATTGGGGCAAGTTGGCATGATAACATTGACCCTGCTTGCTTCTCACTGATGGATCTGCGCTCTTGCAGGAAATAGTTCTGACAGGCCAATATGTGTGCGGGGATATGTGCGCCCAGAGGCAGCCTGCCATGCATCTGTGTGTCTGTATGTATGGAAGTGTGTGGAAGTGTGCGTGTGCGCTTGTGGGAGGGGAGTGTTACTGATCCATCACCCACTCAAACAGTAAACACATCATGTGAAGACAAACACAACAGTGCCATCTGAAGTCAAGGACACGTTCAGACTGAGCCCTGGGCTTTATATAGAGAGCGCTTGGATTACAGATACTCACCATGGGTGTGTTTGTGTGTGTGCGTGTGATTGAGAGAGAGACTCTCCTGGGTTATCTCATCATTTAAATAAAAAGTGACCTCTTTAACTGATAGCCCTGATAGACGATAAGCTTTCTGCACATCTAGGTTACACACTTTCCTTGGCATTCACTCACGCTTTCCACGGTCACGTGCCATTTTAAATTACATTCATCATTTCGCTTTGATGTACTCTGTGAAAGCACACACTGTATATTTCAGCTGTTATCTTTATATCCATTATAAACAAAGACGTATCGTGATCTGAGCTCGATCCCGGCGAATACAATTAACTCCAGCCTTTTCCGTTTTTCCCCTTGATTTATGGTGTGCATGTGAGCTGCAGGTGGCCACAAAAACAAGTCCTTTACTTCCTGTTTGTGGTTCACGCAGGGTGTGTATGGGATGAGGTAAGCACCTATCTGACTAGTACACTGTAGTCTGTTCATAATGTCCAGTCCATCCAGGACATCCTGTTTTGGGGGCAGACCCATTGTCCTGGCTGCTAAAAATAGCCGCTCTGATTGGCCGACTCCAGATGCGAGAGGAGCGAGAGACAGCCGAGTGAGACCGGACGTCTCAGAGTCATGCTAAAGGCTTTCAGGTTTATTTTTACACTTTGAGATCATGAACTGAGTTTTATATACAAGGTGTGAGTTCATACAGTAAACACATTCACCGTGCCAAGCCCACACAGGTGGCTGCTCAAGGGTTGTTATACAGATTCAGCTTTTTAAACCGAATCATTTATAATTCAGTTCGTTTTGGTGTAGCTTCTGGTCAAACCTCTTTTTTTAAATCCTTCATTCCTATTCAGAACCCGCACTTAGTTATATATTTCTAGCTGTAGTACATGTTTTCAAATTTTTTTTTATTGTTTGTGTCAGTTTTCATTTTACTGACTGTAAGTTTTCATAATGAGTATGCTGCAGGTGCACATTGAAGTTTTTGTTTGTGTGTGTGATTTTTGGCACTGTCACAGCTTATTATTAGAAAAGTGGAACGTAACCCTTCATTAAAAAATCAAAATATTCCCACATCGCACTCTCTTCCTGCCAGCTGCTATTTTCCACAATAAACTGTATGTTGAATGTGTATAAGAAAATGAAAACAGAAATTGGTTCACATCTGCTTTATATATATATATATATATTATTATTATTATTATTATTATTATTCTGTAAACTTCAATAACTCTGGTCTGTACATGTACAGTACCAGTTTCTTTAAAAGTACTAGACTTTTTCAAATAATGAAATAACACATATGCCATTAGGTAATTAAATAACAAGAACAACAACAACACAACAATGACCGACAGTTATTATTTTAAGACATGAAGGTCGGCTGTTCTGGAACAGTTCTTCTAAGAACAGTATTGTCAAGTGCATTTGCGGAACTCATCAAGCACCATGATGAAACTCATGGCTCTCATGAAGACCATCTCAGGAAAGCAAGACCAAAACTTACCTCTGTTCATTTAGAGTTACCAGCCTCAAAAATGAATAGTGGAGACACATCTCAATATCAACTCTTTAAAGGAGATTATTTCATATTTTGAATGCATTCAGCATTGTTTTACAATGTAGAGAGAAGTAAAAATCTGGAAACACCATGGAATTAGAAGGTGTGTCCAAACTTTTGACTGGTAGTGTTTATACACATTTTTCAAACACATACACACACACATACACTATGCTATAGAAACAAAACAACTTTTATTTGTAATATTTAGAACAGATTTGCTTTTATCCATGATATGAGATCATACACATGCACATACAGTAAGTAAAAACCTATGAACTGTAATCAACATACAGTAATGTGCAAAAGTCCCCCCCGCCTATTTTCTTCATATTTTGCTTCCAAACAGCCAGACTTCCTTGTATTTCAATGTAGTCTTGCGGAAATAGTCCTCCAGGCTTCCTGAAGGAGGTTTTGTCTCTCGTTTTCAGTCCAGTGCCTGCAGCTGACCAGTTTCAGAGGAATGTTTTAGTTTGTTAAGCCACAAGGTAACCTATGAATCATTCAAGCATTAAAAAAAAAAATTCAAATTTAAGGCATGAACCAGTAAGAAACAGGTGCAGATGATGACAGATAATCAGGTCATAATCAGGTAATACTGGTGATTCTGAATGCTGGGTGTTTAGAACTGACAAGAGGGGAAAGGAGGTTGCTGTTGAGGTTGTTGCATAAACAACCAATATTTTAATTGTGTCTTTAGGCATTTTGTATCCTGTCACAGTATAACATTTGATCCCATTTATTTAAATGAATCTACATTATTTCATTTATTGTAAAGAAATGAGTGGTATCTCAAGACTATATATGTATATACAGTATGTGATGTGTATAATGTACAATGGGAAAAGTGCATTCTTTTAGCTGGTATTGTGTTGGAGTGGAAGTTATCAAAAAACTGAACTTATGAAGTGAAGTGAAGATGCTGTAGAGTCGCTGAGGTGCAGTAAGTTAGCAGCTCCTCTCGGGCTGCTGGGCTGACTGAGCTCGTCTCTGCTCTAATGAGGGAACTGGAGACAGGAGGCCGAGGGTGACGGATTCTCCTGCTACTGAAATCCGAGCCACTTAATCCACGAGCTACACACACACACAGGATCCTGAGCAAGCCACAGCACTCACCCCTGCCCTTCAACACACACACACACACACACACACACAAAACTCTCACTTACACTTTTCCTCATCCTCAGTCTCCCTGTTGTGCAAATCAGATTCAAATACTGTGCTGCTTGACTGGTTTGACAATGGAAAGAACATTTCGAGTATGTTTGAGAAGTTTTCATGTAGGTCACTTCACAATTGTTAGATTTGGCTGTTGACTCTCTCGATCTTTCTCTCTCTCTCTCTCTCTCTCTCTCTCTCTGTCTCTGTATCTCTCTCAGGCAAGAAGAAGGTGTCTCTGTATGACAGCCAGGCTCCCATCTGCCCCATCTGCCAGGTTCTGCTGCGTCCTGGAGAGCTGCAGGAGCACATGGAGCAGGAGATGGAGAGACTCACCAATTTGCACATCAGGTAAACATCCAACTCCTATACAGTACATTCTCATAAGATGTAAGCTTTCATATCTGACACTGACATCCCACCTGCTGTTGACCTAATGGCCTAGTATTTGCTCAGCTAGGTTTGAAGCCCATCTGTCATAAATCAGCACGGGTGCTGTCATGGCTTTGGAGCTGGCCAGGTTAAGCATGTGGAGTGGATCAGAGAGATCCATACGGTGTGCCATCACTCACCTCTTTGACGCAACTTGCCAGTCGGCAAAACATAATGCCTCAGTTTGCAATAAACTCCCAGCGCTTCCTATGCAGCTGCTAGTGCTTCCTGTGCTAGATCATTCATTCTTTTTTTTTTTCAAACAGGAAACCTCAGTCAGGAGTCACAATATAAACATCATAGCTGATATGTTACACTCATAGTTAAGCCTGTATTGTTAGGGATAAGGCTTTGAAGCAGATATGTTGCAGCACATTCTCTCTAACATGAGTGCGGCTTAGGAGTTAGGGTTTAAAGGTCCCATAATTTACTGTTTATTTAACAAGTTAACGAAAAAAAAGTCTCCGAAGTCCTGAAAAGTCTGTGTTAATGCTCCAGTTCAAATGGACCTCAGATAATGCATTTTATCATTCCTCGAACTCCCTCTGTTTCACCCCTTTTCTAAACATGTCATTTCAGTGTCTGTGAAAATGCGCTACTGCTGAGCCGCACCCCACCAGAAAACAAGAGAGCAGAGCAACGAGCAAGGGGAGGGGAGGCACTATGAGGGAAAAGTCTAATTAGCTTGTTTAAACTCCGGCCAATACAAAAATGGAAAAAGAACAAATAAAGAATTTCTTTTTGGCCACACCTTTAATAATAAGTTATGCGCAGCATTTTGCCATTCACTATACCGACTTGGACAGGAGCAATTTATAATCACTCCTCTTTCAAACATAGGTGGATGATTTAGCCTGGCTTGCCTCACTCGTCTTAAACTATGTCATTACAAGTTATGAAGCTGCCATCAGATGATTTATTGGTAACTGTTTTAAGAGTACATAAAGTCTTATCCTATTTATACATTTACAGATCCAACAATACCCTGTTTTTGACTCATTGCCAGTTCCCAGGCATAAGCAGTCCTTCCATACTGCATGACAGCTCCCTATCTGGCAGCTCTACGACTACATATTGTCCCTCTGAGACGTGTGAAGCAATATACTTTATCTTTTTCAAACTGCTATGCGATAGTGACGTGTAGCCATGGCATTGTTTAGATTTCCAGCAACCTCTAGTTATGGTACGGTATGGATTTTGGGAACTTCAGGTTTTCTCAAAGACAAGGCAAATACTTTCACACACTTTTTCTTATTTAATTTTTTTTTTTTTTTTTTACACTCATTCACCCTAAAATGCGACTACTGCACTATTGCAATCAAAGCCCATATGAATTGGATGGAAGGATTCAAAAAACAAATCAAAGAACCCAAACAGAAGCTGTGAAGAAATTCTCTCGTTGTTTGAAGTTTCATTTGGGAGTTTTAATTTTCCAAATCATACAAATATCATTATCATTATTTTTGTTAGAGGACACCATCTACAGTAATTTTAAAACAACAAAGATCCTTTGGCATGTTGATCCAGAGCAGCAGTCACCTCCTCCTCCTCCTTGCCTGTGCTGCACATACACACACACACACACACACACACACACACACACACACATATTCACACGCGCAGACAGACCCACACGTCCACACACACACTCACACAGATCATTGAAAGTGACATGGCAAATTTGTGGCAATTTGTAGTAAATCTCCCTTTAATGATAACGTTTCATTCAACAGCAAATGAGAATGGAGTGCATGTAAAATGGAGAAGGCTATTTAAGATGTAGCATTAGGCAGATGTCTGGATGGATGTGGGTGAGCGTGTCTGGGATTGGGACTGCCATCTCTTTCTCTCTCTCCCCTCCCTCCCTTTCACTGCATTAACTTCCCTCTTTCCTTAGCATGTCCTCCTCTTCCTCGTGTATGGAAATGGGAATCCATCATGCCTTAACTCACCCGCCTGCACACAGCAATCTACCCTACCTCACCCCACCCTGCAGATGTTCCCAAACCCCTCCACCTAATCAATTTGCCACCAACCGAGCGAACGAGAGCAGGGTGGCAAACGGTACCAAAAGCAATCTTTATCTCTAGTGTACAACGCCCCCAGTCGTCTACTGGTATTTATTCAATTTCCAACATCTCCCTTGCGCACTCAGGCCTCACCTCCCCACCATCTCTCTCTCTCTCTCTCTCTCTCTCTTGCTTTGTTTCTGACAGTCAAAGCAAAAGCTTGGTTCATCCAGAAAGTGCTTTCTTGAGATTCCAGTAGTCTGGAATTAATTCTGCTCTATGCCTGTGGCACTGATAAAAGAAACTCGTTCTTATAGATTTGTCATCTTCTCACTACTGAACCTTTTATAACTGCAGACCGGAATCCGCAAGCTGAGGTTCCTTTTTCGTTTTTCTTTATTTTTATCTTTGTTCTGGTGTCTCGTTAGCGAAAGCCAACTCAACCTCTATATGTCTCCTGTGTTCCTTCTGTCCCTGGCTTTGTCGCTCATATCAAAATGGGCTGACAGGACAGACTGAAAGCTCGCGCTGATGTCTTCGCACGACATTCCCTTCGACGCAGCAGCCGTGACGCGGGAAAAAGTGTCTCCAGCCCTCCTTCTGCATCTCCCGATCTGTCTGTCTCAGTGTCTCCTTTTATCTTCTCTCTGTGCTCTTCTCTCTCTCTCTCTCTTTCTCACACACACACACACACACACACACACACACACACTCACACATAGCTGTCACTTTGACAACAGGGCCTCAACATCGCCTCTCCTTGTTTTCTCTCTCTGGCAGTGATGGCTGCCTCTTCAAAAGTCATTCTCGCTCATTGTCGGCATGCAGGGTGAAGCAGTAAAGAACAAGAAGGAAAAATCGGCCGCACATGACACGTACCGTACCCCCACTGCCCCTGTTGTTTTGAAGGGGTATAAAACAGGGCCCGGATGCTCTTGTTGCCTCTTAGGCACACAAATTCTTCATCATATCAATCTAATACAGCAAAGTGAAAAGAGCATGGATGACGTACTACTTAGCAAAAACAGCCCCCCCTCCCCTCCATGTGATCTGAAGAAAAACTGTTTTAGGAGGTTTTATGCGTTTTAGGAGGTACATTATGCGTTTCTATAAGAACCTACGGAGCAGTCAGCACTTTTTGGAGAGAGGAGACAGGAAAGAGGCCATGTGTGGAACCACTTAAGACTCAATTTCTAAATTAGCACTTGTTATTTAACTGTACAGTTTAAAAAAAAAATGCATGACGTTTTCACTTTCCGAGCCTAAAGCCAGGCTTATGCTGTATAATTTTGTCCTGAAGTAGTATATGAGAGTTTGCAGTCAGGTATTATTTTTTATTACATATTAAATGGGAAACATTTCTCAGTAAATAAGATGAATTTCTGACGTTGGACATCATGTTGTGTGAGCACAGAATGTCACAATCTGATATACACAGGGTATCTAGTCAAGTCAAACCAGGACTCAGTATTTCAGTTTTTCAGCGTTTCACTAGTGCTTGGATACCTTCAAGGTAGAAAGTTTTCTCACTACTGCTTCATGGATCCGGATCCATGATTGGACCGCGTACTTCACGTCTAAAATGACGGCCTCCCAGGAACTCCTTAAGTAGGGCAAACATGTGGAAATGGCTTGGAACGAGGTCAGGACTGTACTAGGGATGTGGCAATAACTTCCAGCCGAATTCCTTTAACGTGCAAGTGGTGTTGGTGAATAAATGCATACAGTTCACACAGACATATCTTCAGGCATCTCTTCCACAAGTTAGTGACAAGTTATTTGTTGATTTTCAAGGATCAGACGTTTCACTCGCTGAAGACACGGCCGGCATCATCATTCACAGATTTCTTTAAAACATTTGCACAATTCAAATGTTTTAAAAGTAAGAGTCTAATCACTGTTTTACACCTTATTTATGAAATATTTCAACACAAGTCCTGGTTTGACTTGAACACCTCTTGTACATTTCAAAATCCTAGATAGCACTATTATTTGGTCTGTATGCCTCAAGAGTATATAGAAAACAGCACAAATGTTAGGTCTTTGAGATCGCAAAACAACCCATACAATAGGAGTGTCACTAATTAAACAGTGGCCACAGCATCCTATGTGACTTTGACCTCTCCTTTAAAAAGTTTTCGCACATAACCTGTACAAACTGCCGACTTCCTGCTGTGACTAGTCCCATCACTAGCATTTAACATCATCGTGAAGGAGCTGTGAGGGACAAACTGAAGAGTGTTTTACGGTGTTAGATGATGTTTTTTTTCCCCCCTTGCTTTTGAACTTGCTGGTGTAGTACACTTAAGGTGTGTGTGTAGGGAGTGAGTAAGGGCCAGTGAGATCCATTGTGCCATAGTGGCGGATTTATGACGCCGGGGAAGTGTGTTTATTATCTCACAACCAGTGCACTGCCTCCGATGGGGCAATTCATCCTTTTTCAAGGCCCTGTCCTGATTTGTGTTGTCTCTTTCACTTCCTCTCTCTGTCTCTCTATCGCTCTCCTCGGGCCTTGTAAGATCAATCATGTTAACTGCACACGAGGCAACCATGAAGCTTATTACCTGCACGAGGGCGGAGCTTACTTCTGACCCCACCCTCACCTGTTGTTTGTAGTGCGTATCTCTAATCCTCCTTTGGAAGCAATAATTCTATCGAGAAAGCCTGTTTATATTTTTTGGATTAAAGAAATCACTTTTTTAAAAATGACTCTCACATATTTGCGTTCTTCCGTCCCATTTTGCTTCGTACTCTTCTTGTCTGGTTGGCAAATCACGTTTTTGGATTGGGAGCCGGAGCAGATTAAATTTCAGGGCTTCGGCAGCGAACAAGGGACACAAAGTGAACATGACAAGGGTGACGTTTTTTCCCCTCTGTCAGTGTAGCTGACCTCATCATTTCTCAGCATTAGCAATTACAGCCGTTACGGAACACACAGGAAAAGTGAAAAGCCACAATAAATCAAAAAAAAAAAAATAGATGCAACCAAGCACTGGAGATAGAATATCATTTGAATGACGGAAGGAAAAATATCCCAAATCAAAGAAACAAACAAAAGATTTCTTACGTGGCAGTGTGTGTGTGTGTGTGTGTGTGTGTGTGTGTGTGTGTGTGTGTGTGTGTGTGTGTGTGTGTGTGTGTGCGGGTGTG
>JAOVVA010000044.1:22812317-22840758 GCA_028565275.1 Leiocassis micropogon | reverse complement strand
TGTGTGTGTGTGTGTGTGTGTGTGTGTATGTATATATATATATATATATATATATGTGTGTGTATATATATACATACATACATACATACATACATGCATGCATGCATGCATGCATGCATGCATACATACATACATACATACACACACACATATATACACACACACCAGCTAGAGATAAACTGCCCAGTCGAGTATTTACATTATTATTTACTTACTGAACAGGTTATCAAAGGTTTACACCCCTGCTCACATTCTGATTGAAAATTCGTTCAGATTAGGCAGGATGTTCTGATTAAGGTGTTTACATTATGCACTTTTATTCTGATTGGACTGTTATCCTCTGCAACCATCGTGACCCTCACCAGAACAAATCGGTGCCTGAACATGAACAGCATATGAATGAATCAATCATGTCCCACTGTTATGTTTCTTTCAAAGTACTAAAACTATTACTATTTACTATTACTATTTAGACTTTTTTTTATTTTTTCCTCAAAAAGACACCATGTTGGTTATCTTCTCGTGCAGCACTGTGGAGTAAATCTAGTAGCTCTGGCTTAAGTGTATCGTTTAAGTTCCCGTTTAATGTCCCCTTTTCAAACCCGCTCTTACACCATGCTTACCTGCAGGGGAACTTATTTCTGCCTCTGTGTGTGAGCTCATCGTGACCCCTGTATCGGGTGTGTCGGCACTTTACAGTAAAGTTGAGCTCAATCTACTTCTCGTCCCGCATATAAAGAAGGATTAAAACCTTTTATTACTCAGAGGAATTAAATAACTTTTAGAATGTGGTTTTCTATAAACCTCAGCTCGATGAATATTCATGGTGTTATGGCCCCGTGTGAGAGAGGTTGGACTTTATTGGCGGGAAAGTTCTGCGTGTCGCAGGCAATGTGTGCCACAGCGATTTACAAAGCTGTTAAAGAAAACCGTGGGCATGGAGTGCAGCTCTCGCACACATGCACGCGCACACAGTTCTCTGTCTGCTTTATAAGCAAGCACGCTAATCAAGGCTAAATGCTTTTTTACAAGCTGCCCAGCAGTAAGAGGAGATTTTAAAGCTTTATGGTCCCTGTGCTGATTGTAGGTTAGTGAGTAGCTGACCGCCAGTCTGTCCGGCCTGCCAGATGTACAGCAGGCTCTCCTTGCTCAAGGTCTTAATCCAGCGCTAGTGACTCTGGAGTCTAATCTAGGCATGTGCTGATACTATGAACATTTTATAGCCTAGCCTTTGATTATAGTTCACAGCACCGCCATGATATTGTGCAAGCTGATTGGTTTACTAAAGTAGCCACTAATTATGTCCGTTAGCTATTAAATATAATCATACGCAGCTTTTGGGAGTCCACAAACCTGACTGCACTATTAATCACTATTAGCTGCACGACCAAGACATGATGTTTTGCCTAAATAGGTTACGTTACAATGTGTTCGTATCCTACTTGGTACGAGTTTTCTTAAGCAAGTTTTATGTTTGACGGATTTGTAGCTCTGTAGATTGGAGATGTGGGGAGGGAATTGATTGGGTGATGTATCGGGATTCTTTTGTGTGGCTGTTCACACTGACTTCAAAAACAATTGTTAAAAATATATAATTATTATTTTTATTTTAAATATATGGTGGCATTTAATGTTGTGAAATCTTGCCATTCTGTTGGAGGTGCTAATTATTTAAGAGGTTTGTTAAAAATTGTAACCAAAAAAAAAAATTTAAACAGGGTGATTATAACAACATGATGTTTATAGAATCACAATACAAATCGAGTCGACACATTAGGTATCGTGATGATATATCAATCGATCCCTGGTGATTCCCATCCCTACTGTTTGTCTGGTGTGGTTGACAGTGATGTAGTGATGTCCACCCTGATTTTCACACAATTAACCTACAAAGCCTCATTAAGAAAGAGAGGTCATTGTTAAAAAGTATATCTCAAAACAAACGTAGACCATCCTTGTATATTTCGCATCATAATCATTTTCAGACCATTGTTTATTGTAATTTTTATTTATGCATTTCTTGGTTGGCTTGAGGAACCCTATTTTGAGGAATCCTTCCACCATAAACATCACTCCTTCCATTTAGTCTTGTAGGAGAGCTGCAATCCATAATCGTGCCACAACCCCCACCCCTCCTTACGGCCCCTTTACCTGATTTACATCTCTTATACCGTGTTTGTGTGGAAGGTGGATGAGTCCTTATTGAGGCCCGGCGCAGGCATGTAATAAATGGCGCTATTGGAAAAGGCAGCGGAATGGAACAGGCACTAATCGGAGGGAGAGTGCCGGGGAGAACGCCGGTGTGATCGATACCGTAGATCAGCGCTCCATCTGGCTGGAAAATGAGCGGATCACCATAAACATCCCACCAAGCAAGACGTCGCCCAATCAATGGCACCCACATCGATTTAGTTATTGCGAGTTCATATGCTACGGACAGTGTTAAATGTACATCCACCAGCCCACGGGCATTCATCAGCGGATGAGTAGTGAGGGCGTGAGACTGAGAGCTAGAGGGGGAGAGACGTGTAGCGGATTGAGACTCTGCTTTACCATGTGATCATATGCTAGTGATACAGCTCTGTGAAAATAAATGCAAAATGGACATAATAGAAATGAAAAGTTTTTGCTTTTTGTTTTGTTTGTTTTTAACCGTGTAGCATCAGTGTTGGATAGATATGGATATCTGTTTATATCTGCGCCAGTTGAATTGACCGTGAAGCTTCGCTTTCCTCTCTCTCCACAGGATCACAGAGGATTCCACAGGAACCACACTGGACGCTCTGAAGGCTCGCATCCGAGAACTGGAGAAGCAGATCCTCAGAGGAGACAGATACAAGTGTCTGATCTGCATGGTAAGATTACACCGCATGTCAAGACGTCACACACCGACCCGTTTATGCTGAAAGAATAGAAGCGGATGCACACTGATGATTTAATAAGAGATTGTGTTTACTCAATATTAATTCTTAAGGCTTTAAAATGCATCATTGCAGATGTATTGTGGGAAAAAAACACACACACTGCCTCAAATGTTTGCTGCAAAATAGTGTTTCCCATTTTTCTAAACTCCTGCCCACTATTTTTTTTTAATTATTATTATTCTTTCCTGTACACAAATTTATAGTACCCCCCTCCCTCATTCTTAAAGAAGAAAGAAATGTTTCTTCTTTAAAACATCAGACAGAGTAGATATTGATAGTGGTACTGACGTGATGTTCCATCATCACTCGTTCTGAATAATCCAGAGCAATTTTGCATTTTTGTTCACGCTTTACACGTCTCTGTTCTCCAGCTGGATCCTTGCATTTATTTATTTATTTATTTATTTATTATAATTCTCCCTGATCAGTGGAGGTCTACTGCCACCTGCTGCTCATGTAGACTAAAACAGACCTCCCTGCTCGTTCCACCCTCTTTGATCACTGCTCAAGTAATTACGGGGTGTGGTTTTTCTAATAATGAATAAACATGTGTTTTAAAGAGCTGAAGATAATTACGTGTCTGGAACTCAAATCCGCTGCTTGCTTCTGTGTCCTGGGGTGGCACATGTGCTTAGTACACACAGCCAGAACTGGAATCACTCTTCAGCTAAATGTTAAACATCTTAATGTTAATTTGTTTAGTTTTTTTTAAAATGGAAATCACTTAAAAGCATCTTGTTTCTTTTTCAGGACTCTTACACAGCACCCCTCACCTCCATCCAGTGTTGGCATGTCCACTGTGAAGAATGCTGGCTTAGGACTCTGGTGAGAATCTCTAGATTTTTGTATACGCTTCTGGGTTACCTAGCAACCTAGCAATCACAGCCTTACCGGACGCATCCTTTCACCACCATTGATTCCACTTTCAGATCGAGAAAATGAATAGTGAACAGCCTTTGAATAATATTGCTGGTTGTCTGATTGATGGAACTCATTCATTTGGCTCACACACACACAAACGCTCGCGTGTCTCCTGTTTTCCTGAGTCTATCAGCGTGTTGAGCTGCTACACGAGAAGGCAAATAATAAATGGTTCCCAGCCACAGTAGAACCCCCCCCCCTCCCCACCCATTATTTGTTGTCTTAAATTTTCTTGCTTGCTCTCCTGAAAAGGTCCTCTGTGTCCAACACACTGATGAATGTAAACAGTGAGGGATCAGAGAAGTATGTGTGTGTGTGTGTGTGTGTGTGTATGCGCAGTGAGCCCATTCTGCCACAGAGGCTTGTTACTAATGCTGGCATTAAAACAGCTGCCTTAAGGCTACAATAAAAGGCAGCACGCTGGGGCTCCTCGCGTCTCGATCAAAGTAAACGTGTGTAATTTAGTTACAGACAGGGCTAACTGAGGAGCCCACGCCTCACATACTCTCGTTAAACACAGGTAACCCCTGCCTAGCTAGAACAAAGGAACCAGCTTAAACATGGAGTGCCCTGTGGTTTTGGCGAAAGACAGAGGGAAACCAGTTTTACCTGGAACTGTGATCAAGAAGGAAGTCTAAGTGTACCATAAGTACCCTGACTTGCTTGTTGGCTTGCTTAATTATTTATTTATTTATTTATTTATTTGTCACAGTTAATGATAGTAGTCTAACTGGATGGAAATTGTCCAACAAGATGGACTACTTTTTAAAAGTACTACAATTTAAGTAGAAAAATGAACCAAGTGAGATGTCGGAGAGCCAGCATGGTTTTATGTGCCGTATTACACAAACGCACAGATCTCTTATACACACTCCCGAAGAGTTTAAGCCTCATGAGTTACCTGGCACTGCTTCAGGACACCTGTGTTTGCCCGCAGCTGTGTGTTTTAATGTCTGGTTTAGAACCCATGATAAGGCTCTTCTCCTGCATCTGTCCTGCACAGAAATGTTAAACCTCTGGCTGTGACACAGATGTGTGAAGCCTCTGTACGGATGCTGGAAGTTGTGGTGTAGAGATTATAGAAATTCCCCACTCTTGTGCCACTGTGTGCACATCGTGCCCCGTTCCCGACTGTGTAAAACGACTGCGCAAAACAGTCAGCCGTCCCTTTAAGTCTGACCCGTGGAAATGTAGCACTTTGCCTCGGCTGGACTTCGTAAAGTGTTTGGAGTGTGTGTGTGTGTGTGTGTGTGTGTGTGTGTTCTTGTGTGCTCTTTAAACTTTAGTCACACAGTCTTTACAAGTGCTGAGGACTTTGCGTAGCTGACTCTGTCTTTTTTGTGTGTGAAGTTTCAACTAAAGTATATCCATGTGATCTCCCCCTTTCTTTACTGCCTGGCGTTTATGGGTAATGGATGAGGTTCTAGCTGAGTCCTAGGGGTTAGGGTATGTGCTTTTTCAAGCGAAACGGGGATGTCATTTAGGAGGGCATTCTATATTGTGTATTTTTTTATTTATTTATTTTTTTTTACCCACTCTCATCTTTCTACCATTTTTAATATATTATACCAGTGACGTATAGACAAATAACTTGAATAACCGTTTCCTTTTCTCTCTCTCTCTCTCTCTCTCTCTCTCTCTCTCTACCCAGGGAAATAAGAAACTGTGTCCACAGTGCAACACCATCACATCACCAGGAGACCTCCGACGCGTGTATTTGTGAACGATTCACCATCAGCGTGCGGATCCTTCCCCAATTTTTTTTTTCTTTTTTCCTTTTTGTCCATTCTGTTCTGGTGGATTTCAGTTTCCTCTTCCAGACTGAGAGTCTCGTGCCGATATTACCGAGGAGCATCTGATGTAGCAGCAAACTGCACAGGGACTAGTAAGGACTATGTATAGACTCAGTACTTCCCTGTGAGTGAAAAGCTCCTCCCACTTCTTGCCCAGCCTCTGACTCTGCCCCCTTGTGGTGCTCCATGTTACAGTGCAGGTCCATAACACTGCTGCCCACTTCCCAGCTTCGCTTTGACACACGTCCTCTGTTCGCTACGACGGAGTGTGTGTTCGTGTGTGTGTCTGTGTGTGCATGTCGGTGGGATCTCTCTCAGCAAGGCCACTGAGCTAGTAGTCTTCAGCTGGGACAGCCCTCCATCCCGGCAGGGACTAAAAGATTTAAGGAAAAAAAAGAAGAAAAAAAAAGTGATAATAGTTTAGCCCCCACCCTTCTGTCCCTTCCATCCCTTTCCACCCCTTTCTTCAAAATGTCATTGTGTTTTTTCTGCCCCTCCCCCCCAATTTTCACTTCTTTTGTGGTGTTCTAGTGACGTCAACCAAATTCAATGAACCAGTGCAAGCACATGTATTATAGTCTTGTATGTTTACGGTGTTGTGAGTAAATGACATAGAGAACACACTTGTATACACATGCATAACATGCGCACACACTCAAAGAAAAAAAAAATTACACACACACACACACAAGTATATATTGCTAAAGTCCAGTTTTAGTTGGGGGCCGAGGGTCGGGTGGGTGAAGGAGGGGCTGATGTTTCAATCTTTGTGGAAAAAGAAATCCCTCTGTATTTTTAAACAAATGTTGTTGTCTTGAGGTTGAAGTTGTATTTCATTGTACAGGAAGAAATTTAATAATATTAATAATGAAGTACTCGAACTAGGCTTTAAAGGTTTAGGCTGTACTTTTTTTTTTTTTTTTTCCAACTGATATACGGTATAAACTGTAGATTCAAATCTGAAGTAAGGGAGCGCATCTCATTTTTCTTTGGCTCTTTTTTTTTATATTGGAAAGACTGAATGATTTTAATTTACTGTTAACCACCTTTAGGATACTTTCAAGTAACAACAGGAAACACTGCAGCGTTAAACTGCTTCATTTGGTGTGAGTTTGCTGCAAGCAGACACCTGAGCAGGTGTGATCGCGTTCTTCCGTTTAAAGATGGGCCTGCGCGAAGCTTTCTATTCACATGTTTTGGGGATAGGCTCAGATCATTCAGCCCTATTGTGGAAGACTGATGCTTTTCATTTCATTTAATTTCATTCTTCAAGATGGATCAAGTTAGGCCGGGATGATTGACCGATATCCTGGACCCTCCGCTCTTTCTAGGAGTGAGATGGTGTACTTCTGTATTTGTACAACTATATATTCTGTGATTTTTCTTTCCTGTATTGATGTAAGCAAAGAAGGGGAAATGAATTCTAGAAAAGAAAGCAAATTGCTGATTCCAGTCCCATAATAAATGGTCAAAATGTTATAACTCTTATTTTATTTTTTTTTCTTTATTTTCCCCCTCATTTGCATCATTAGCTCAGAGATTAATGGCTGTCTCCTACAATTCTGTAAATAAACCAGTTTTCAAATTTGACATTTGGAGTTGCCAAGCTTCATCCTAAAAAAAAAATCAAGAGGCTGTCCACAACAGTGTATATGTATGAGATTAATGATCAGAGATGATAACCCCTTTTTAAATTTTTTTTTTTTGGAGAATAAAGGTCCTGTCCCAGTGATGGAAAAAAAATGCACAAAGCGATTGTGTGAGCCGATCTGTGTCCTTGTATAATTCTTGGAAATGGTACGTGTCTTACCCGTTTGTAAACTTTATTTGACAGTAATTAAATGATTGTACATCTGAACCATCTGTCCTGTGCTGGCCTCCTTCCCAGATCTACTATTACTAATTACTGGTGCTCATGTCTTCTTCCAAATGGAGCCAAGCACCTGGACAAACGCTTGTTCTTCAAGAAGTTTCGGTTTCAATTGAGTGTTAAAATTGGACACTGAGTTTCAAAAGGTGCTAAAATAGAATGATGATGATGATTATGATCTCAGACTTGATGATGATTGTCAGGAATGGGAGCATTATGTCATTTTACTAATTCGTGTCCATTAGCCAGGCAGCATGGTGGTACAGCAGGTACCACCAGTGTTCTTCAGGTTGACTTTTGAGGTGTGTGCTGTTTTTCCCCCATTGTGGGATTCCCCAGGTTCTCACCTGGTTTATCCTCACATTACAACAGCATGCTGATAGGTGGATTGACTAGACTAAATTATCTCTAGGTGTGAATGTGTGTGTGTGTACTATACTCGAATAGGTTTATTGATTCACTGCCACCCTGACCAAGGTAAGTGACCCCCAGTGCCCTAATGGAAAAGGAACTGGCCTCCTAAATCAGGGATTGTTGGTTTACATCACAAGGTTAGGGTTGGGTTGGGTGGTTGGATGTTTAAGCCTCTGGGTTATTGATACAGTTCAAGCCTCAGCACTACCACACTGACACTGTTGGGTCTTTAAGCAAAGCCCTTAACCCTATCTGCTCCAGAGGTGCTATATCCTGGCTGATCCTGCACGTTCATTGTGCTGTAAGGTACATCTAAAATCTTAATGTTATTAAAGGTCTTACTGAAAATTTATGATCATTTGTGATTGGATATCACCTGCAGTAACACAAATTACAACTCTACATCAGATACATTTTAAAATGTACATCATCTCTTACCATGTCAGAGATCAAGGAAGACATGCATCCAGACTCTCCTCTTCTGGGACCTAGGTGGTGGAATGAACTTCCACTAGATATCCGTACAGCTGAGTCTGTAAAAAAAGAAAAAACCTTCCTAACTGCGACTTAGAAACCTAGTGTAAGGATCCATCTGATAATGGAAACTTCAAAACTTTTTGTAAGTCGCTCTGAATAAGAGCATCTGCCAAATGCCTAAATTTAAATGTCTAAACTGTAAGACATTTAAGGTTTTCTATGCTCCTATTCCTTACATGTAAAACAAAGCTGCCACTTCTTCATTCACTTTATCCACTTTAATATGTAAAATCAGAAACTTAAGGAAACAATAATCCCAGGAGTAGATCAAGCTCTTACAGAGCATTGAGCTCAACAAAAAAAATAGCTGCAGGTCAAATACCTCTGCTGTTCTGACAGATCAACTGAATAGTTTATTATCCTCTCTGTTTTGTCCTCCCCCTGATCCAAGAGATGAAAGGTCGATCGTGTTAGCATTGACCTGTGGATGCTCTCCGCTGTGTTTCATATCTCATGGCAAGCGCTTACACAACTGAGAAGTGGGATCATCTGGCATTAATGTAGGAAGGCTTGCGTCATCCTTCCCTGACCAACCCAGCCCAGACCTCAGAGCGTAGTGGTCCAGACAGATCCATAGAGTACATTAAGCGTGGTGGCTGTGGGCCCCGTCTCAGGTTACCAGACGCCCGAGAGGCGCTGGATCCAAGAGGAGGTCCTGTTAAATGCAAGCTGATCTATAGAAATCGCTTTTGGAGGTCAAACCCTTCTCTGGCTGGGGAAGGCAAAGTGCGGAGGGGTGTTATTGCCAGTTTACAAACATCTCTATGGGTCGATCGATAGGACAGGCCTCCTCTGGTGCACTGGGTAATTCCTCGATCGTTCCGGCTATCCAACTGATGGTAATTTACACCTACGGGGGGGAATTTGACTTGCTCTTACTCCACTTTTCCACTCTGACACCAGTGTCCACTTCCTTCTCTTCACCTCAGTTTGAAGTGCTACTACAACTCATTCAATTAGGATGCTCTCCATTCTCAGCCTCTTTGCATGATCGATTTAGTTGAGGTGCTTAATAGAAAAGGAGCTTTGCTGTTTGAACAAGAGGTGGGATTTGGAAGCCATTAAAATGCTATATGCTTCATATATTTTATTTATAGATACACCACTCTATGACAATAGAGTCATTCTATAATTTGGGGAACATTTCACATAAGGTAAAAGTACAATGCTCTTTCTCAATATAACAAATATTTGTTCAGGTTAATACTGTAAATTCCTTCAGTGTAGCATAAGGACAAAAATATTTGGCCAAACTTTGTTAATTATCAAATTGAGGTGTTTCCCTCAGGCCCCTTATCCCCAGTGAAGGGCAATCTTAATGCTTCAGCATACCAGGACAATGCTATGCTTTCAACTTCGTGGCAATAGTTTGGGTAAGGTCCTTTTCTATTCCAACATGACTGTGCCCCAGTGCACAAAGACATGATTTGATGAGTTCAGTGATGAAGTACTTGACTTGCCGGCACAGAGCCCTGACCTCAACCCCATGGAGCACCTTTGCAATGAACTGGAACGGAGATTGTGAGCCAGGCGTTCTCGTCCAACATCAGTGCCCGACCTCATCGATGCTCTGCAAAATGAATGGGCAAGAATTTCCACTTAAACGCTCCCCAACCTTTTGGACAGCTTTCCAAGAAGAATGGAAACTGTTATAGCTGCAAAATGGGGACCAACTCCATATTGAAGTATGTGTATTTGGATATTTAGAAATTCTTCTGTCCATATAGTGTATCTGCTAGTTGCAAAGCTTGAACATGAACAATTTTTTTTCAGGGTAAAGGTTGGTTTTACTACTCAGTTTGCCAACTATGTTACTAACTGAACTTTGTCATGCAGCTCAAAATGTTTCGTCCCAATTTCAAGTGAAATTGGTCACACTTGTGCTGTGCTTCTCCAAATATACTCCCATCCTTGCAGGATCAACATACCAATGAGCTGTGGTCCATCTATTTAAATGGATTTGGATGAATAATGTGTGCTGTAACATATGTAGACTGTTAACAGTAATGATGTAGGAATGATGACTGATTATATATAATGGTCAATTAATACTGTATACTCAGTGACAATGAGCTATTATAGATCAAATATTTCATCATGGAATGACATCATGTGGGTCTGGTCACAAATCATTTTTGAGTTACAGGATGGAGTTCTGTTAGTAACTTACAGTCTTTTAACTTTTGCAGACAGTAATAAATTCATTCATTCATTCCTCTGTTATTCTGTATACAGGGTCGCGGGGGGCCTGGTTTTAAAGGGGACATGGGGCATGAGGCGGGGTACACCCTGGACAGGGTGCCAAGCCATTGCAGTGCGAACACACACACACACACACACATGATGTATTTAAATCAATTAAATGAGAAAATTTAAAAAATACATTTTTAGTGTTTAGACTTTTGAAATAAATTAATAAACAGTTATTGGTAACTCTAATAGGTTTTAAAGTCATTATTTCAAAACCCTTAACAGAAAACCCACATTTGCAAAAGCGTTCATGGCAAAAATGGATAATGTGGCAACATTATGGCAACTTTTAAGCTAGGTGAAGCACAGAATGGATGGAATGTTTGTGTAATATTATAACATGCTTTCCCTTAATAGGTTAAATATTTGAAGAAAATATTTAATATTTTATTCACTTTAATTTAATTATCACATTATTTTAATCATTTGTCTTAAATATTTTATTATTTAACATTTTGAAATAAATATGTCATAATTTACTACATATTTATATTTATGATTTTATATTTATATATTTATAATATTATTAAAATGATATGTTAACATAACATATATTAACATATATTTTATTATTTAATAATGAATACAATATTAATATGTTTAATATTTAAATATATATGTATCAACAGCAGACATGGAATATAGCCCAAATTATAGAATGCCTTAATATATTTTTATAACAAAATAATTTTTTTAGGAAATTATAAAAGGCATTTTTAGGAGATCGATGTGCATGCTTTTGTCTCCATGTAATTAACCCATAAAAATATAGTGTTAGGCACAGCTGTGAATCTTTTTTTTTTTTTTACTACCCCAAGGATTGTGGAATTTGCTTACATCAAGGAGTCAGATATATTAGTTTTCCAGTTTTCTAAATAACTGTGTTTCATGGAACACTTCTAGAGGAACGAGAGTGGAAAAGCTGTCAGTGCTCTGGAGATTCTTCTTCTGTAGCTAATCTCATGATTACAACCTTACAGCCTTGCTAAATTGCTTTCATACCCAACAATACGTAATGACATTATTAGTATTATCATTAGTATTGTGTGGATTTGCCTGAGATATTTCCTCAATAACAAGGTGTAGTCAAAGTGTGTGTTCATGCAAGTGATTTTTTTTTACTCTATGTGTGTGTGTGTGTGTGTGTGTGTGTGTGTGTGTGTGTGCTTGTTCACTGGATTTATTCCTCTGTGTGAGTGATGAGGTATAATCTGTGAGACACTTGTAAGCTTTAAAGCATAGTAGTGTTGTTCCGTTAATATTGCAACTATTTTAATCTTTACATTTCAACAAGTCATCAAACAGTAAGATCCAATTTCAATTTTGTAACATATTGTATATTTATACATTTTTTATATATTCTGCATGACTATAATAATTACGTTTGACAACAGCTATCTACCTGACTGACTTCCAGTCACATCACTTTGTTCACGAGAATGAACCAGAAGTAATACTTCATCAATCAGGAGAAGGACACAACACGTGCATGGTGTTACCTCCAAAATGTTTTGTTCATACCACAAGTGCTTCTTTATTTCATTAAAGGAGAACATTTACTCGTACTTCTCATCCCTTATTGCACTGATAACTGGGGTTGTACAATGCCCACAAAACATTATGACTTAAAGCAGCTATGACTAACAAAGTGTTCAGACCTAATCAGACATGGATGCAAAGTGTAAAATTGCCTTATAATTAAATAAAATGGAGTGCGATTCTGTTCTAATCATTAACAAGACCCAGGAGGATGTTTCATACTGTAGAACATGATAGGGAGTTTCTGAATAGATCATTGGATGTGAAACTACAACAATGACTCGAGTGTTAGTTTGTGACATTCGTCTGACATTTCACAAACTAACACTCGAGTCATTGATGATGTTGCATCGCCAAAATCCAGCACAGGAAGATGAGTTGTTTGGTAGGAAAAAGCACAACTAATTGTTTTACACGGAGATTCATTTTGGTTACTGAGTTTATCGTTAAGGCTTTTTAAAAGAGAACACTGCAACGAGTCACAGTCTGATTTCAAATTACACAAGTTACGTTATTATTCATGTCTCAGAGGTAAGGCAAGTCACGCAGCTACACGTAGTAGTCAGCAGGTGGTGAAATTCTCGCTTCTACTACTATACACCGCTGTTTAGGTAATGCAACACCATGCAAATATATATTTAAGTAAGAGTACAGATATTTGCTGTAGTGGCATAAAAGAAAAAAGTATCCTCTATGAAAACTGCTTATATAAAGTACAGATACGTGAAATATGTAATTAAATTCAGTAATTAAGTAAATGTACTCGGTTACCTTTCACCTGTGATATAGTGACACGTCAATCCAGGTGACTAAATAGTTGTCATATTTGAATAAAAGGAAGGAAAGAAGTCTGTGGAGTAGTTTTTAATATTGCTCTTGGATCTCGTTAACATACCTGATGAAAAACAACAGGCCTGTGATAGACCCTTATGGGCCACCCATGGTATGGAAGTGAAATCACCCATAATGATGTTTCTGTAATGATGCGGGTCAGTAGCTCAGTGGTTAAGGCATTGGACTACGGTTCGGAAGATCCCAGGTTCAAACCCCACAACCACCAAGTTGCCACTGTTGGGCCCTTGAGCAAGGCCCTTAACCCTCATCTGCTCAGACGTGTAATGAGATAAAAAAAAAAAAAAATGTAAGTCGCTCTGGATAAGGGCGTCTGCCAAATGCCTAAATGTAAATGTTTCTATAGTCCCAGTAAGATAGGTAATAAACAAATTCAGGAAGAGCTTTTCCAAATCCACAGGAGAAAATTTGTTCATTAATAATATCTGAATGCGTTTGAGAAATCAACAAAGAATGCAGCAGGTTGGAGCACTGATAGTGCTGTGGTCTGGTCTGGTCTGGACTGAACCGCAACTGCTGAACATAATGAATATTTAGAGTTACATTACAGCATTTGGCAGACACCCTTATCCAGTGCGACTTACATTTTTATCTCATTATACATCCAAGCAGTTGAGGCTTAAAGGCCTTGCTAAAGGGCCTAACGGAGGCAACTTAGTGGTTGTTAGGTTTGAACCTGGAATCTTCCAAACTGTAGTCCAACGCCTTAACCACTGAGCTACCCCTGACCCCAAGTTGATGCAGTATGTAACTTTGAATTATCTCAAGATTTGCGTAGACATGATTTTATAATAATGACAGTATTTACATCACCTTGGTCACCACTTTTATGGAGGTCATGATGAGTTTTTCTTTTTTTTTTTTTAGCCTGGGACCTTTAGCTTTGGGACCAGCAATGGTAGAGTAATTTTTGTACGGGCATAGGGATAGGAGCCAACCTCATCATGACTCCATGGAGCAAGGTTAGTCCTACCCAGAAATTGTCTTATGTACTATACCTAGTGGGATGTTGGATCAATCCGTTGAGGCTGTGGTTGCTGATCAGAGGGACAAGAGGTTAAGCCCCTCCACCACCACTACCAACACCTCACTAGGTACATTTTATGGGTGGAACTCCAGTTGCTCTCTCTTGCTAGTAGGACCCCCCCTTGCAAGAACAGACTTCATGACCTGGAATACGATTCTTGACCAAGTTGACATGATTGTGTAGATTTATGCACGACACATCCAAGCTATGTGTCTTCCTTTAAAGCACCTGCTTACCATGGTTGTAAAGACTGGTTCTTTGAGTAATTGTAGACTTTCAACCATCCTGCTGATCCTCCTCTAACTTTATGATGTTGTGGCAGTTTTTGAATGACAATAACCATGACTCCATTAACAAGATTACCTCCGATTTAGCCTGATATCACACAAACATACACAGGCTTGTGACCTAAAACAGCATATGCTGCAGACAAACATGTCACATGTAAAAAAAAGTCTCTTCTTTGAAGTCTAAAGTTCAAATAGATGCAAATTTTGTGCAGAGTGCCCTCCAGAATTAGTAGGAGCCTCGATTATTATGAAATAAACATGCTAGATAAAATTGATTTTGTTATTCAAATATTTTATATTGTGGGAGCATTTCACAGAAAAAGGATCTCTCACTGTCCTCACCTGTGGATTTTACTTTGGAGTATATGATTAGGATTTAATACGAGGGGTGTTCAAGTCAAATCCAGCATTTCACTAGTAATTGAATTCTATCGAGGTAGAAAATTTTCTGAGTACGCTGGAGCCACGATCAGACTGCCTCCTTCATGTCTGAAACACTGGTCTACCAGGAACTCCTTTGATGGCCCAAACATGTGGAAATGGCTTGGAGCAAGGTCAGGACCATAGGGGAAACTTAGAAATAACTTCCTGTGAAGTTCCTGTAATGTGCAAGTAGTGTTTATGAATGATTGTGTGTTCAGTTCCCACAGACAGATGTGTCTCTTCTGCAAGTCAGGCTTTCCATTCACTGAATGTTCACGAGAACAAATGCAGTGGGCTGCACACCATCTCGGCCTGGATTGTCATTCACAGATGGGATTCTGTAAAATGTTTGCACCATTCAAATGGTTTACTGCGGAGATACAAATTCAATTGTTTTGTAAATGTCAATTATTTTTATGGCTTCCTTCACCAGAAATTTCATCGCAAATTCCCGGTTTGACTTGAACATAAGACCAACAATAATAAGAATATCATGCTATATACTGCTTATCCTGTGGGGTATACCCTGGACAGGGTGCCAATGCATCATAAGGAACACACACACATACACACACTCTCACACACACTACAGGCAATTTGGGAACTTCAATTAACCTAATCTGCATGTCTTTGGACTGTGGGAGGAAACCCACCAAGAATGGGGAGAACATGCAAAAACCACATAAACAGAACCAAGGCCGGAATTGAATCCTCGGTCCGAGAGATTTAAGACCACAGTGCTAACCACGCCGCACCAACTACTTATTTATGATAAGGGGGAAAAGATTGGGGGGAAAGATTATGCATTCTGTCATTCTTTAAACTCTTCAACTCTCATGTCCCTGACAGCTCAACTGCATTTTTGTCTTCAGTTGTTCTTATGATAATGTGTTTGCCTACTAATATGGTTTCAAATAGAACTAAAATAAGATCACCAAACGATCCAATAAACTCTTAATGATCCGGTTGTACTAGTGTGTGGATCGATTCACTCACAGTAAGAGAAATTAACAGGAAGGCACAGAGAATAGAAATTTTTTCTAATCAAAATGGTCCTCCAGGACCAGAGGTGAGAACCACTGTGTTGGCACATGAAAATGTCTAGGGTTGAGATCTACACTTGCAGTAAAGGACAAGTACCACATGGGGTCACTCAATACCCAGCCAATTTCAAGAATGGTCCTTTTGCTGGTCCTTTTGTAATGAGAAATGTTCTTCCATAGGAGATCATGATGATGGTGATGATGATGATGATGATAAATAATGGTGTGCCTTAAGTATTTCATTACCAACCATTGGAAATATGATATATATTTACAGCTTCATGCACAAAAAAAAAAAACAATAATAAAAAAAATAAACCGTACACTAGTTCTGCAACAAACTATTATGTGGGATCGGATTCCATCATTTTTATTTTTATTTATTTTTTATAATTTCATATTTGCTTAATCCCTTAGAGAAGTTTAATCCTCTTTCTGCTGGCTGGCACATACACACACCCACCGCTCAGACGTCTTTCACCCCTGCACCCTGCTCTCCCCATTATACAAGCTGCTTCATCTAAACCACTCATCACATCACCTTTCATCTTTTTTCTGCCCAAGGCCACAAACTAGTTGTAGTGAGTGTGTGATATGCTTATAACACTTATTATCCTACCCTTTAGATCTCATTAGTGAAGATGATGTGGGTCTTGAATTTTGCAAGTCCTACATTTGACTAGTCAGTCCTGCCTAACAGGTATTAAACGATATTGTACAAGTGGAATATTTAATGACGAACACTACCTGATTTAAATGTTGTGCCTTAAGGAGACTGTGTGCACATACTTGCATTCTCCCACGTTCCACAGTGCTAATATTGTTTTATCCAAATCACTGGTGTACTGCTTTCATCATTGCAAACACACATAGCTGTTTGAACAGCTTGTACATTGTGAGTAATATGTAAATAATAAAAAAAAAGTTTTTATTTTCTTCACTGTTATTCAACAGTTTGCCAGTAGATGTACTGTAGCCTGAACCAGCACGACTTGACAAAGCACATGTTTACTTTTCTTACCCTTTCCAGAAGTGCTTGCTTGATGAATTTAACCATGCCTCTTCATTTATCCTGGATAGTCCAGCCTAATTGGGCTATTATGCCCCTTACTGGCCATGCTTAATCTTCACTTAAAGATGCACTTTGGTGTGTTTAAGGGGTAGAGTCTATGAATAGTACTGTAAAGGAGATTTTTACAACTCTGAGTAAACATTGCATGTATGCTCCAACAAACAGCAGCACAATGTGTAGTTAAAAAGGGCTTTGGCTTACCCTGGTCATAACACTAAACCAACAGAGTGAGAAGCTCCTCGTTATGTTAAAGCAGTGCACACATATAAACACCATAAGCTCGTAATGAGCGCATACAAACGACTCTCCAAACAACTCAGAGCCCTGAATGACAGGTTGGAGGGTTTTGGAGCTGCTCGGATACTTACAGTATACAGAGGCTGGGTCATTGTACGGAGGAGCTTATTGTACACTAAGAGTTCTAAAAGGTGGTTGAGTGTCATGGTATTACAGCTTGGATATATTTGTGAGATCACTGATTAAAAACGTGACCACTCGTTCATCGCCTATACCGCTTTATCCTGTATACAGAGGGGCCTGGAGCCTATCCCAGGAGATTTAGGGCACGAGGTGGAGTACACCGTACTGTAGATAGGGTGGCAATCCATTGCAGGGCACACTCATTCACACACTATGAGCAATTAGCCTAATCTGCTTGTATTTGGACTGTGGAAGGAAATCGGAGCACCCAGAGGAAACCCACCAAGGATGGGGAGAACATACACACAGACCTGAGGAAGGAATCAAACCCGGAACCTGGAGGTGCATGGTGACAGTGATAACCACTGTGCCACTGTGCCGCCAAAAGTTTTTTTTAATTTTTTTTTTTTTAACATTTTTGTTAAATATAACTTAGACTCGGATGCTGCAAACCTGAACACAAAACTCATTCATTCGGTCAAATATGTGTAGATTGGGTTTCAGAACCATTATTGCAGTAATGTCACTAATGTGATAAAACCCAAAGTCAGTAAAAGAGTATGTTGGAATTGACAGGGTTGAGGCTATTATTAGAAAAAGAGAAAACTTATCGTATGATGTGGAGGGATCTTTCCAAGTTCCTTGTCCTCACCAGTGGATTTCACGCTTCAGTTTATTTTTAGGTTTAATAGAAATATGACTATGAGATCTGCATTTACACAATCAGATTTCCAGGATGAGACTATTGTTTGCCAAGTAGGCAGCATAACCAAATATTAAAAAAAGAAATGATACATAAAATAATTTTTTTGTCCAGGAAGCTCATCTGATTTATTTTCCATACTGCTGTCTTTCAAAGAAACTTGTCTGTTCTTAATGATACAGTTGATGTTAATTAATTAATTTTTTTTAAATGAAGCTATAACTTTTGATATACATTACTTCTATTGTACGCATATACTAGCCTGGTCTGAGGTGGCGTTCCTTATAAGGCAAACTTTACCAGCTTTACCACCATACTGTATATGAATAATATGAGCCTCAAAAGCTTAAAGAAACACATTCATAAAATGCATTTTCTTATAGACAGATAAAGGCAGAAGAAAACAAACAAAAAAAAGGAACAGCTCATGACTGTGATAGTGAATGGTGTGTACTCTTGCTTCATAGCCTTACAATCATTAGACAGTTTCCAACAGATGAGAGATGAACTGAGAGGAAAGAGAGCTTAGTGGTGGACGGAGTAGCTATTCGGTCTTCAGACAGGCCCGGGGGACTGAGGATAAGGATGGAAGGATGGAGATTTGTTCTACTCTCTGTTATCACAGACAACAGTGAGATGATCCCTACAGTCAATACAGAATGAGCAGGAAGGTGTTGACTCTCTGTCTAATCCATCATGCCTGCTAGAAGAGCCATTGTTACCAATGAGATATCACATAGTTTTACTATCTTCTCTGACATATTACAGAAAAAAGAATTCTCAGTAATCAGCACCCATACTGCTTTTTTTAAGAACATAAAGGATTCAAATCACCTCCAATTTAATCGAGAGCATTGCCGTGACTTTACATAAATCATAACCTTTATTTCTGTTGCATGGAACACTTGCTCTTGTGGTCAAACTTTAATAAACAATATACAGTAGCTTTTTTGTTTTTTAGATTTTTTTTTTGCCAGCATCCTTAATAATTATTGCAAATTAAAACCACCTAGGATTTGGGTTACTCTTGTACCACTGGGGCAGTTTTGACCCATCAGGGCTTGACTGGGATCCTCTTGGGGTGGGCATACCTAGCACCAGTGGATGCTTTTGCAGTGGATCTATTGGATGCTGTCGGGCACAGGGTGAGACGCCCTTGGATCGGACATGTTTGTCCAGCGCATCACATGGGTACTCGATTGGATTGCAGTCTGGGGAGTTTGGAGGTTGGGTCAGTGACAGGCTGATGGATGTTCTGGCTTACCAGGATTGACTTTTTCTGTGATTTGTACTGTACTGACTTTTCTGTTGTATCATACCAGACGGGCTGACTTTTGGTCCCGGTGGCCGTGAGTAAGCCTTGGGTGGCCGTGAACCTGTCACCAGTGTACTGGTATATAACTGGTGATCAGTGGTGTTCAGTTCACTTGGCACTTTCAGTCTGTATCTGAATGAACTGTATATATTCACTGTATATTGAACACATTATCCAGCAGTTCAAGTCTATTATCTTGCTTACAAGTAGTAAAATATTTTTATCTTCTGCTCCAAGAAAGAAAAGATGGTGTGACAGTTGTGATTTTTTGTTGTTGTTGTGATCTGTAACTTGTTCTGTCCACCAGAGGGAAGCAGACCCAGAGCACACTTTGTAAGTTAAGGCTAAAAAAAAAGAATTATTTAATTCTTTTCATCTGAATTGCAAATAATTAGGGTGTTACTATAACTTTATAGTAACTGTAGCAGGTTATTCAATCCCTACTACACCGAGCATATCAACACTTCTACTTCTGTTTTACAGTTTCCCATTACTACCATGCAGTGTAGGCAGTTGTCAAAATCATTCCCAGCCCCCTCTCAATCCTTTTTTTAAAAATTAAAAAAGACAGTGCAGTGTGCGATGCCAGAGGCGAAGTGTGACTCACCTGTGCAAACAGATCTGCAGGACCGGTTTTAAATCCGCCATACTGTTTCTCCCTAACCGACTCCCTCCTGTATCCGAAACTGCCTCTTACTAACCACAATATGTGACCAACTTTCTCCTTATAATAACACTTTATAGAGGTTACTCTCTTCATAGCATTATGAATACTGCAATAAAGATGATCGTCTCTATAGGCCGTGTCGTTTGATAAGATCAGTCAATCTCACAGTGCGTAAATAAACACTCTCGGCATTTGCATCTTCTTTGCAGGGTAAATACGGGCTCTTCTGAGCATGGAAATGCTTTATGAACCAGGATGTTGAACAGGGAACTGCTGTATCCGCTTTTTATTTGTTTGTTTGTTTAATCCTCTCACGACAGACCATACGGATGTCTCATGGCTTACCAGGTCACCTGAAAAAATTGCCAGTAATCGCAGGTGCATTCTTCTCCTGTCATCACCAATAGTATAAAGGCACACTGTGTAAGACACTGCTGTTGAATTCTCAATAGTCAGTAGTTCTGTCTGCACAGGAATGTCTACATTTTACTTAATATGCTATTATTTCTATAGTAGTAATCTATTCACAGGAATGTGTGTGATATATGTTTAATCCTCATAAACAGGTTAAATATCTGTTGTTATGTAACAAAGAAAAACATATAATCCTTGCTATAGTGGAATGAGATTTAAAATCTCTGGTATGAGCATTTTGTAAAGTTTTCGTCATCAGGACAATGTACTCAGCACTTTCTGATTTCTTAGTAATATGATATGCTGCATAAAAAAATTCTTATTAACTTTAAATGAAAGAAATAATGTATGGCTGTTCAGAGCTGCAACACGCCAAAGTTATCAATTAAGAAATATACTTGCTTCGGATCTATTCCCGATCATCACTTAATGCAATTTGGTTAAAAAGGTGATAAAAAGTATGACGTTTGACAGTACTGTGCAAAAATCCGTAGCCAACACAACTGTCTTATCTTAGGCATATTGAATAGATCAAATAAAGACAATAGGAACAAACGTGACAAGCTAGATACAGCTTAAAAATCTTTTATTTTTTATGTAACAATCTCAGCAGCAACCTTGTTTCCCCTCTCGTCTGTTCCAACCACTCAGCATTCAGCATCACCACTATACTAATCACCTGCTGGATCATCTGTCATCATCTGCACCTGTTTCTCACTAGTTCATGCCCTTACACAGTAAAGTATCTTTTATTATTTAATAGATAAAATGAATAAAACACTTCATGGTGCACTGTTATTAGAAAATAATCAACTCAAGTTCCCCCATCTGTGATTATTTTCCTGCCTCTTACGTGCTTTATCATATTTTTCATATTACCGCTATATAACTTATAAAGTAATATGTGTGTAGTGCATCACCTCAAGCATTCACTGCAATGCTTGAAAGCTGGATAAAACTATACAGTACATGTAATGAGTTTCTCTCTCTCATGTCTTGTTTATCCTCTATCATTTATTTGTAATGATTTGTATTTTATATTTCCTACAATCAACAGAATCACCTATTTTTAACCTATACTTTTTTTTCTTCAGTTTGGAACAACCAGGATTTCTGGTGCTGGAGAGAGATTTAGAAAAGCCCTCAGTATTTCCTTTAACTGTTTGCAGTCCTTTCAGCAGATTATACTCTTTAATATAATGTGTCTTTTAAACCAACAGTTAAACATAGTCTAATGGGACACACGTTTCTTTGTTTACTAGTTTTACTCAAATCAACTTGATCTATTTTGGATCTATTCAAAGCCTGCAGTTTTTTATTAATGCATTCAAATATCATTCTTCTGATCAAAAGGTTGAGGAAACCTGTTTTATCTGTAATGGTCTCTTGCCTCAGTGGAATGAGGAAAGCAGTCTGAAACTCTGCCCGCCTCCTTATACCGTGCGTGTATGGAGGATTTTGATGTGGTGGTGGACAATGGGCGATTTAGAGATTTCCTGTCGTAGAGTGTCATATGATTTGTCCTCGGGCCATCTTGCTTAAGAAGTCTTTGTCGCTGCTTCACTGTGCTGGAAACTATACTTCCCATAGCTTCTTTGTGCCACCTGTTGAATGCTGGGATTGCAAGCCTTTTGTGCTATGATTTACACAGGTAGTGCTCGGGCTCCGGTGACCTATGCTTGATGTGAGCGAAGTCACCTGTGCATCGGATATGGCCAAACTCGCTTTTAGTGCTTCTCGCTGACAGAGAAGTGTGCATTGTGAGAGACAGGGCCTTTTGTCTGCTACCACAAAGAGTAAATTTCAAACATCCATTTGCGTTTCTGGTGTGACTTAAAGGGCACGGACATAAAATTACAGCAAAAAGAATGTGATTGGACAATCGTCTCTCCTGCCCCCTTTCCAAAGCCAGTCCTATTTGCGTGCACATAAAAGACTGGAGCTATTAAAGCAGCACGGTTAAGGGCTATATTAAGGAGGGCACACAAAAGGGCAACGATGGCAGTAGCAGAAGCCAAAAAGGCTGCAGGCACGGTTCTCTGGTTAATCAGGGAGATAGAGATGTGAATGAGATCTTTGGTATGTTCTCATGGTGGGGTGTTACATTCTGTAGTTCAGGCATGCTGTTTATTTCCTGCATGTCAGTATCCTCGTTCTCTCTTGAGCGGATTAGACATGACAGCAGATGAGCAAAAGTGACACCGAGTATGCTATCATGATCTGTCAACAAACTGCAGCATGTAGTGTGTGTGTGTGTGTGTGGAAACAATAAAAAAAGACTAAAAGTTTTTTTTATCTAAGAAAGAAGGAAAGAAAGAAAGAATGAAAGAAGGACGCATGAGAAAAACAAGGCCTATTGAGAAGACATCAAACAGCACTCTTGGGCCTTCATCCAGCAGGACTGGTTTTCTACACTTCCTCCATCTCAATGCTACCGCAGCACAAACCACAGCGGCACACTAATCTCCTTACCACTGTCATTCCCCAGTCACACTACTGTCTTTCATATGCATCATTACTTCTAAAAAAGTAGAATCTTCTCTTAGGTCTTCTCTCCAGTGTTGATTTAACATTTTCAGAGTTTATTTGAGTCCAACTGGACTCACATAAAGACTGCGCTGTGTTAATTCAACACTGGCAAAGTTGCTGCATAGTGTTCCTTCGTACAGTTTCTTTGATTCTCATGTGAGAACGCTGGGTGGTCATCAGACCTCCTCCAGGTTAGCTGGGAGCTGTCTTTGATGTGGGAGTTCTGCTTGTGTTTATTGGGAACTAAAGACGCTGGAAAAGCCATTTATTCTCTCCCTGCATTCACAAAGCCCTTCTTCCTCTAGTTGGGGTGGCCTAGTAAAACAATCATAGAGTTTGTCTATATGATTTGGCTTGATCATACTTTAAATAAATGACATACTGTATTGCTGAAGCCACCCGATCACTTCTTGTTCTTCTTGAAAAGGATCTAAATATTGGCAAAGGGCAAGGGTAAATGTCTTAATGTTCAGTACATTTTTGATAATTTTACTACTTGAATAAGTGAGGAAGTGTAATTCTTGTGTGCTTATGCTTGTAAAGACAGTGTTTTACCATAACCAGGGTTGCTTAATCAGGGATGTTGGGGTATGTGGTTGGATTGGTGCTCTCACTTCTTTGGACGGTTAAATCATGCAAAAACTGTACATTGGAACCTGATAGTACTGACTGGGAAAATCATTAACATTACTATTTATTTTGCATTTATTTGTAAAGTGTTATCAATCCATGCCAATTATCTTGTGTAGGGTCTTGGTGGGTCTCTGAGAACTCAGGGCACAAAGCAGGGTACACCTTGGAGGGGTGGCAACACATTACACGGCACACATTCACACACATAGCCAATCATAAACTATGGCTAATTTAGACACATCAATCAGCCTTTGGAGTGAAGGAGGAAACCAGAGAACCCAGAGGAAATCCAACAAGCAGAGGGAGAACATGCACACTCCACACACACAGACCACAGGCTAGATTCATCCCCCAAACTCTGGATGTGCAGGGCAAATGTGCTAACCACCATGTCACCAGGCCACCATGTGAAGTGGTAAATAAAGGTTTATTTGTGAATTACAGAAAGTGAAGGTTCTGCTTCAGCTGCATCGTTTAAGCAGAAAATAAAACAAGACAAGAGGTTACTAATGTGAGATTGGGGAAAGGAGGTGGAGTTTTGATCATTTTATTTCATTAGGCAATTTCCTTTCTTTTTTAAGATAAAAACATGTACAGTATGCTGCACTACTTTAAGTATAGACTCTAAATTTGATTACATAGGGCTTGTGAGCTCTTAAACATGGATTAAAATGAGAGCTAGAACATGTAACCCTCAACATTCACTGTAATAAACTGTATTTCACTGTAATTCAATATCCTTAGATGTTTTGATACTGCACAGTACATGCACATTACATCACAGTACATGCACATTACATTGAAACTTGTTGTTTCAATGCTATTTCATCTGTCACAGGTAATTTCCCTTAGTGTTCAAATATTCCTGCTGTTTTTTTTTTTTCCCTTACTGGGGAATTACAACTGTTCAACTGTAATCATTATTGTGTAAAAACAACATGCGTAGACTTAATTATAATGTTTACACTTTTGCCAAATGACTGATGCCAAATGCACTCACAAAGAACACTTGCATGTCAAGTCAAGTGCCTTTTATTGTAGTTCATCCATTTTAACCTGTGTACTTTTGAAAGAACTTTGGTTGCTTTAGGAAACGTAGACACAATGCAGTGGCACGCTACACAGTGCAAATACAGGACAGTGTGAGACGAGTGCAAAATATTTACTAGGACTACTCAGGACAAAAACATTCACAGGAAGTGCAGAACTGAATAGAATGTACACTGTGCACTGTAATGTACTGTTGTCTGTGAAGTGTAGACTTTGTGATATTGCGTAATTTAATTAGACACGGTCAAATCAAGATGAAAGAGAAAATTAAAAGGAAGATTGAGGGTAAATAGCAGGATCGTGCATTGTCTCTAACGGCACAGTACATTCCATGAGGTAATGCTCTAATTTTAAAGTGCACTCAGCTGACGGTGTACTTAATATAATGTAAGGAATGAAAGACTTCAGCACATGCTGTTCTCTGAAAATAATCAATGCCAGGGTGGAGCAATTACCACGTATGTCCAGGAGACAAATATCACTTATACTTTACAGAGCGATAAACAGCCATTTTGTTAAGATCTTCTCTTTTTTTCTCACTTTTGAGCAAACAAAACACAGCTTGCCGTGTTACCAAGAACCCGAAACTTCTCAGTCTGACACCTGAGCCGACTAGTACATAACCCTCTGTTAACAAAAAGCATCATGATAGCAATGATTATGATATACGAATGATTCTTTTTTCTTTGTTAAATATAAAAACTTTAGTTTTTCGACTTGAATATGACTTGAATACCTTTAAATGATCATTTACTTAAAAACACATTTGAATGAGCATGTCGATACACCCATATTGTTTACATTTTAGTACAGGATGTAATGTCAGAGTCATGCTGGTTTAGAAAATTAATCACAACCGTTAACAGTGTTGTGGTATTTCTATGATATTAAACAATATTTTTACTCCACAGTGAAAAATCTAGCGCTTCACCACCAGATTAAACACATCTAATTAAACTCTCTTTAAGCACTATGACCATAGAACTAGTGGACAGATCCTTTTTCAAACCCATTGTGAGAAGGATCAGCAGTATCTAGTGATTATTCGTGAGAGAAACATGACTAGTACTTACATAATGCATCCTCCTGTGACAAGGTATTATGTCAGCTAGTGCAAAATCCTCAGAGGCGATACTGCTTTGTCTCGCTTCTAACATCTGTTCATATTTCACTTTTTTATTCTGCTCTTTCCTCTTTCTCACCCTTTTCTCTCTCATATTTTGCCCCTTACACCCAAATAGATAAAACTTCAAACCTCCACATAATTCCAAAAGCATTTTCATCCCTCGTAATATACAGAAAGTATTAAAATCTTCTGAAATGATCCTTCAGAAATTGACCTTTCATTTTTAATCATCTTAAACTGACTTAAATCCATTTGCATAGTTTTAATTAAGGTATTGTCTTGAACCTGCAGGGCAGAATACATTGTGTCGGTGGAGCTGTTAGCTTGTCAGTGTGATTCTTGTGGTATTAGCAACGGAACCTGGCCAGCATTTTAAGACAGCACTGAAATAAAAATAATGTACTGTCAGTTGTCATGAGATTATGGCTAATTAGCTAACATGATTTCATCTACAGGAACATGCTAAGATTATTTAACCCTTTCCTTATTCCTTTTTGAAAGTCAAAGTAAACTGATCTTTACGGTCCTGTATTTTACCATTCACACCATAAACTCACTCTCCTGACTTTCACTCCCCTTACAAACATGCCATTTCAGTGTCTATGTAAATGAGTTACTGTCAAGCCCCGCCCTGCCAGAGAACTGCATGATTTGTATGATATTAGCAATGGAACATTCTAAAACAGCACTAAAATAAAAATAATGTACTGTCAGTTGTCATGAGATTAGCTAATTAGCTAACATGATTTCATCTACAGGAACCTGCTAAGATTATCTATGTAAATGAGTTACTGTCAACCCCCAGTAGACAGTGGGGGCAGGGGTATCTTTTTATATGGGACAAAATGTAATTGGCTCGATTAAACTCTAACCAAAAATGGAAAAAGGACAAAGAGCAAGAAATTGTTTTTTGAAATACGCTTTTTTTTTTTTTTTAAAAACAAAAATCTTTTTAATTTTTTTACCAATTGGGGTGTTTAACAAATGGTCAAAAAGTGAAGTCTGCATAAATTTTCTCTTTTAAATGTCTGCATTCTAATAATAAAATATCTAATTATTAAATATGCCATATTTTCACTTGAGAAGTTTTAAGCTATGTGACACTGAATGCATAAAAAAGATTAGCTCCACAAGTCTTATAATTCTGCATGCAATTTAGACAGAACGTTAAAAAGAACTTAAAAAGACCTGCAAAATGGCATCTCAAAGCGGATAAAAAGTAGCACCCTGTTTACAACATGCACAAGAGTTTCTATAGGATTAACCTAAACACGTTAAAAGGCTCACTTGGGTTGTACAAGATCTCCTTAATATATAATTAGAAGTGTAAGAGGTGAAATGATATTGCGGTTGACAAATGGCTCTGATCAAAGCAACCACATACTTATGTAGGGAGGTGCGGCAAACGATCTGCGCTTCCATCATTCTCTTATTGCTTACTTTGGAATTTCTGGTTCATGTTAGTGTGACTCACACACTCACTGTTTAGTCTTGCAGAACTGCAGGGGATTGTCACTTCTGGAGCTGTCAGACGGCTCTGCAAGTCTGGGCCATGACAGGTGCGTGTGAGTGTGTGTGTCTAGGAGGGAGTTCCTAGATAAAGGCAGTCTGTCAGGTTTATCTGTAGCACACCGTAATGTGCTTGTTAAACAGGAGACGCTGAGGGGGTCACTCTCCACCGCTGTCTGCTCCGAGCCACTAACTCTGTGTTAGAGTAATTGATTGCTGACTTTCTTTTTAGCGGACACAGTTTGAGATAAGGCCCGCTCTTTCCTGGAAAGAATGAGTAGAGGGACTGGCCAATCAATGAAGAGGAAACAGCACTCTATCCGTTTAGCACTGCTAGCAATACAGTTGGACGCCAACCTTACTAACTTACACAGACTGAAAACTGGAAGGAGATAGAAATCTAAAGACGGATTATGTTTATCATGCTTTGCAGCTGGGTCAAACAAGCAAAGCCACAGAGGAAGTCTTAGATGATGCATAATACTGGTTTCATATTACACGTTTCAAACGAAACATTTGCTAGCAGAGATAGAATTACAGTCGATGTGAGTGCAGATGCACCAGTTGATATTCTAACCATGAATTGTCCCATAATACTTCTATGCAAATTCTCTCATTGGCATTACAATCGTTTTGACTGACACCAAAAACACAATATTGGTGCGAACAACTGACAAGTCAAGATATTAGCAATAAGAGATACTTTTCCTGGCTAATACACCCAAGCTTGATATGTTTCTGTGTCATCTTGCTGTGTATTTTGGGGCCTTATATGTGAGTACTCAGACCTAAGGGTTTTTAGAAGGTGGTGGTGTTGACAGAGCAATGGCCTCGGGGGAGAACTTGGAGGTAATTATAAGTGACATGGTGTAGTCAAGCTGAATAGTGCTGGGGTACCTGTCTATCCTTCACATACCGGGCCCTCATCCAGACCACTCCAGAACACACCTCTCTCTCGCTCTCTCTCTCTCTCTCTCTGTATCAATTTCCAGCTCAAATTTCAATCCAATATAGCTTGGCATGAAACAAATGTATTAACTGGAAACTTGCTACTACTACCACTACTACCACCATTACTATTACTACTATTACTACGACTAATTATAATAATTATATATAT
>JAOVVA010000044.1:22781706-22794763 GCA_028565275.1 Leiocassis micropogon | reverse complement strand
TATCTGTAAGTACTTAAGTAACAGTAACTGTCACCTTAAAGTTCCACCAACTTAAAATCTTTCAGACTAGTGATTTTCTGTCTGACGTCATCAGGGCAACAGGGTTGACTTTTTATTAATTTGCAACCTACAGTAAGTGTAGACTTGTATCTTGTATATTTCTGTAATCATAAACATTGTGATGTGTGATGCTTGTCAACATACTGTACATAACACTTTAACAATCTTGATACAGTTTGTGTATACTATACTTTTGTAGAAGTTAAATAATTTATAATCTGACTGTCCAAGGTTACCAAGCAGATAACAGCCTCATTTTTTCTCTCAGGGTTTCTTCTTTATGTTGTCTCAAGGAATTTTTCCTTGCTACTCTCATCCATGGCTTGCTTATTAGGGATCTAAATGTACTGTATGTCTCTAAAAAGAAAATTTTATTGACTTTGTTAAGCATTTTGTGAACCTGCTCTTTGGGAATGTCTAACTTGTTTGTAAGCCACAAACTTGGCACAGGCACACGTTCCTATACATTGGTAATTGTGTTTGTGTTAAGAAGCAGTAATAATGTAATAGAACTAATTGCATATACTAATTGCAGCTTTTCTATAGCTCTGCCACTAACTCTTGTATCTATAGTAAACAAAAGTTTTCTCTTTGTCAAAGAAAAGTGCATCAATTGGACAGCTCAGATTGTATGTTGTAGCATGCACTAAACTATGTACACTGTACGGCCACCTTAACAGAATGACTGTAATTGGAGACAGGTAAATACTTGTTGAAGTTGCATCATTAAAAAAATCAAATAAATAAATGAATAAATAATAGAAACCACAGCAATGTTTGATAGTGAAAGTAAAAGCATTTCCACACAAACAATGTGACAATACTGACAATAGCTGTGTGGCTATAAGAAAATGCAAAAAGATTGTATCCTCGGAACAATGAAAAACATCATGTGGTCTGATAAGTCCAGATTAACCCTATCCTAGAATGTTGGGCACATCAAGATAAGAAATGAGGAGCAAGAAGCGCTGTATCCCTCATCCTTAGTGCCCACTTTAGAAGCCTCTGGAGGGAGTATTATGATCAGGAGTTTCTTCAGTTCCTCAGGTCTAGGCTCAGCAATGTTATGTGGCAATAAAATGAAGTCTGAAGCTGATAACCTGAATGTACTGAATGACCAGGATATCACATCTATGATTTTTTTTTTGTCTTTCCTGATGGCAGGGTTATATTCCAGTACTCAGATTTTGAAGAATGAGGACCCATATTCAAAAGAGAACAGGTCTCCATATTGCATGCCATTATTAAAGCTAAATGCAGTTGAACACAATATTGGAGTCTACAACTTTTATTTGACCAAAGCAGTGTATATAGCAATGCCAATTCCATGTAGGACACCATGTTTACATGAGCAGAGCAAGGCAATACATGAATCCAAGAGATGGGCAAAGCTCCCATTATGGACAGCAGGTCACTGGTGTGAGGGGGTGGTGGTGATGGGACTGGCTCCTAAGTCAAAAAGCTGAGAGATTGGAATCTGCTCTCTCTCAGCAGGGCATCTGCTTTTATTCCATGAACAGGTTGTGCTGTAAAGCAAGTCTCCACAAGCAGAGCTGTTTTATTCAGCCTGTCCTCTGATCCTCTTAATAGCCAAAACATAGGGTGACATTTTATTACCACATTACATGAGTTAAATAAATGAGACTGTACTTTTATCTAGGCTACGTATGCGAACATTGTGGTTTTATGGTAAGAAAGATTCAAAATCCACAAGTCCCCTAAGGTCTAATTGTGTTAATACACATAAATAATAGAGCTTTTAAACGAGCTCAGTAAGCCTTCTTATTGTTGCATCAGAAGATAATCTCACCTCTTAGAGTTTAGTAATAGGTATTTTCTCTTCTGATCAATATCTCACTCAACACCAAGCTCTTAAACCGAGGCTCTGATTAACAAGTGTGCTTTTTAGCAAACATTCTTTTCACCAATCATAATTGCACAAACTGCTTAATAAGACATTTAAAAAAAAAAAAATAGGCCTGCTGCATAAAATGCTTTATCAAACTTATTATTATCAATTCTGTTACTTAGTAATGTAATAGAGTTGACAGTCATATTAATATGGTTATCATTCATTTTACAAGTTATTAACCAATTAACATCATTTTTTTGTGATGTCCCGTAAGTGTATATTTACAGAAATTAGTATTAATTATATATTGTAAAACAAAAATGAAATTCTGGCACCATCTATGAAAGGAAAGCAATATATCCCATGATATCTTATAATGTCATATATAAAAGTGCATATACAGTACAGTGAATTTACTGTATTTACTGAATTATATTTATTAAGTTTACTAAGTTACACATAATTTAAAAAATGCATTGGAATCAATATTATATAACAGTTTCCATGGTTTATACTTGATGATGAAAGGTTTATTATTATCCATAGGACTATACTAGATGTCTGTAATGGACCAATCTTTAAAAATCAGTTTGGGATAATGAGGAAGTGGTGAAAAATTCACTTAACAAAATGAAAAAGCTAGCACGCAAAAGCTATCTAGTTATCTGGTCAAAACTTTGTGGACGCTTGACCATCACACTCATATGTACTTTTTGAACATCCCTATCCAGATTTAATGCTCTTTTTTGTTGTTATAATAACCATCACCCCTCAGGGAAGGCTTTCAGATTTTGGCGCATGGATATAAGGAGGTTGAGGAAACCTAATGTGCAGTCAGTATTTAAATTCATCCCCAAAAATTTCAATCAGGTTGATGTCAGGCTTTTGTTAAGGACACTTGTTATACAATGACCTTATATACAATTTTATGCTTATAACTGTATGACAAGTGTTTGGAGAAGGGCAACATATAGGTTTGATGATGAGGCGTCCATATCGAATATCTAGAAGAATTGTAATGTGGTAGAATTATGACAGGGGCTTATGAAATCAGCTACTGTAAGGTCCAGGCTGACAAAAGGTTAAGATATCATACATTAAACTTATAGGACAAATACGTTGACATAGCAGGAACAAGTGAAAGCTTACTTGCATCCTTCTCACCTTGTCAGGATGTCAGGAAATGTGTAGTGCTTTTTGAAAGCTATATTAATATGTTAGTGTTGTTACTATCAAGCTGAAAATAGTTAAATAGAGTTCAGGGAGAAATTACCTACATTTCATCATTTCAACGTTTTCAACGTTTTTACCTTATATACAGTATCCTGCAAATGTCCTTTTTTTCTTATACATGTGGTGGAACTGGAGAGACATGTTTATCTGATGGCACATTTCAAGCATTCCTCTTTATTTTTGCCCTGCAGCTGTACTGTCCAGGCCAGAATGGATGCTTATCAACTTCTCCTGGCCTCTCCAGGGCTATTGTCCCTTTGTCATCCTCGTCTTCCTTCTTCTCCTCCTCCTCCTCCAAAAGCCTTGGCTATCATCACAAGGCTTTAAGTGACCCTAAAATGAAGCTCTGCAGAAAAGCTTATTCATCACAAAAGCAGATATAATTAAGATGGTTTGTCAGGAGGTGGAGTTTTCTTTACAACACTGTTGCTGCTGCTGATCTGAAGGTTTGTGCTTCAGAAACAGCACTTGCTCAAATTAGCCATGATAAATGCTCTCTGTTCTTTTTTTTTTTTTTTTTTTTTTTTAGCAGAAAGAATAACGATCTGTTAATGGTTTAACCTAGACTTTTAACCTAGATCATACAACCCAACCCTAACTGATTAGTGTTGTCTTTTGGAGCATTTCCTGTACTTCGTGTACTAGTGCGGGTGGTGATGGACAGGAAGTGTAACCCATGCCAAGCTCATTATGGCTTGTGATTTGTTACAGTTTCCTTAATGTTCCTCAGGAGAGGTGGAAGCATGTCTGTGCTCACTATAATGAGCAGTGGAGGAAGTGCCCTGGGCACACTATGCTAGCCACTGGGATCTGAAGCCACACCACAGACTTGACCCTGGCCAGGTGATGACGTGAGCAGTCTATTGCTTACCCTTACTCCGCTTGGCTTAAGCGCTTGCCCCAACCTAAGCAGCTACCACCTGTGAAAACAGAACCAAGACCAAAAAAGAGTTTAGCTACAGTATAAGCTTAAAGGTTGTACACTGTAGTGACAAGCCCAATCATTTCACCTGTATTCTGTACAATCAAACCTCCTCCTTATGCATTCTTTCAGCATGATGAACTGGGCACAAGCAAGAGTACAGTAGTTTTGTGTCTGCTTACTTCTAATAAATCATATTCGATATCTCTTCTTGACTGATACATACACGTGTGCTTATACAGTAATTTTAATCTAGCTGAATGGAGGCCTTGGACAAAAAAACATTGTGGCATGAACCTCACCAGCACTAACACTAAAAGGCTCATGTTAGATCTCTGGAAATTACAGTCAATCTGTATGCTGGTTTATTTGTAATGATGCTTAAATGTATTTGGGAGGCCAAATTTTTATTCATATTTTGCGCACTGAAAGACTAAGTGGACATTAAACCAAGTTGGTAAACTTTCCATTAAAGCATGGAATTCTGTTGAGCAATAAATCACTGCCACCTGTTTCAAGGTTGTGGTTTCCATATACACCCATGAGACATCAGTGTTTCCAAAAATGAGTCTCTGTTATGATAGACTTAAAAAAAAAAGTCATATTTCGACTGAATGATGAAACATAATTAAATATTCACATTGTCGCAAGAAGCCTTGAGTTAGAACCATTATTTTAATTTGTATGTTTTATGTAACTATTCATTCTTGTGGTTTAATTTTATGCATTGTTACTCAGAATCATGTCTGAACTTCTGACAAATGAATCACATTCTATGACAGCTTTGGTCATGTTGAGAAAGACTCTCCTTCTAAACCAACAGATTTGTCTCGGGACAGCTGTGGCACCAGGGCTATGTAACAGGAATAAGGTCTCCCGCTGGGTCTCTTTAGCTCCTAGCAGAGCAGCCCAAAGGCTAGGGCAGGCCAGCGATTGTAGCCCCCTGCTGAGGTAGAATGAGGGCTCTGCCTCCCAACAATTACCCTGAGGAACTGCCCTGTGAAACACAGTTTTACAGCTCCAATCCAATCGAATCCCCAGGCAATAGAGGCCTGGAAGAAAGACTGACGGCAGGTAGTAATGGTCACTCAAAACAGAAACAACATTCCACAGTGGGCAGCCTCACCCCTTCCTACTGGGATCCTTGGGAAGCCCACCAGGGTCCTCTCTTAAAGGACACATGATACCAGCTAACGCCCCCCTACCGTCCAACTCCACATAACTCCCCATGCTATAATGGGTCTGTTTTCCCTTCTCCATTGACATATCTATGCTAAGGAAATTTAGCCAGGCATGTGCCTTGGTGCTATTCAATTATGATATTAATTTGTGAATGAGGACATCTAAATATAAAATGCATCTCCAGTGCTGGCACAAATGCATTCTCAATGGTTGCTAAGCTACTTGTTTCACATATTTGTTTCTTTTGTGCAAGCCTATCTTATGCACATATCATAACTGGAACATGGCCAGAGCAGTGCGCCAGCTTTTAACCAAAAATGTTAATGTGCCTGTCGTGGCAGCTCTAGATTGTGACTAAGCTCAAAACAAGCTGCACCTTCACCTTACCACACCCATGAACAATATATCACTCTGGAAAAAGTGTAGTCTAAAAATGACAGTATTTCTGAGAAGTCAGAATAAATAAATTTTCCTTTTAAAGTTACTTTATATTAATTTGCCTGGCAGGATATATATATATTTTTTTTATCTAAATGCCTTGACAAAGAAAAATTTAATAATAATTTTTGCAATAGGCTGTCAAATCAGCTGATACTTCCATAAAAAAGTTGACCTTTACCGCAGATAATTGTACAGACAAATAGGCTGCAGTTTTCAAAACTGGTTCTCAAAAATATCTATGACAAAATATATTATGTTCTCAATGTAATATGTGATAAAAAGATTGAAAAAAGTTTCTGAAATTTATTTAAAATACATAATAGCATTTACCATATGATCAGATTATATGTTTGGAGATGGCCCAACCCTCCTTCGGGACTCTCCCTATAAAATGTAGATGCTACCCAAACACACCTGATGACACTCATTGGGACGTTATGTATATAACAGCAAGGTGTGTTAGACGCTGATGAATGGGCAAATTTCTGGGTTCAGGGTTGGGCAATTCATTCACTCTTTGACTCAAAAGACCCTAAAAACGCCATCGATTGTTGGCTGGTAAACATTTACAAAGATGAAATTACTATATTATGAGCATCCTTTGGTCATCTATAAGACCCCCTTCCTTCCCCTATTATGCCTATTGTTAAGTGACTAATAGTCCAGGTACAGGCATCCAGCTGAGTTCTAACATCTACTCTGGGCTCTTCCTCAGTCTTAGGTGGGTTGTTCTTTGACTTAGTGATTAGTCTCACTCATGGACACACACCCAATCTGTCTGCTGACTCCACATCTTCAGATCCTGTTACTGACTTCTTTTTTGTAATTTGGCTTGCATTCCTGAGTGAATCACCATCCAATTATCAGTCTTCTACGAACTTGTGATTGTGTCATAAATATCTGTAAATATTCTTTTGATGCAGGTTTGCACTGTGCACTCATCACGTGGCACCTTTCCCTCAGAGAGTAATTTTGGATTTGGGTTCCTGCCCATATGTTTGATCTTTCGGAACATTTGCTATTATTTTTGTCAACTGGGCAAAAATCTCTGCACTCGTGCCTCGGTCATGGAAACACTGTGCTATAACATCCCACCCCCTTCCCCTGGAATTTTGCTATAATTAACAACTTTCACAAGCAGAACCGCTTTGTTTTTACAGTGTATTTCCGAAAGATCATCATAAACAAAGTGGCTCGATTCAGTTGTAGATGAACTGGGCATTTATAACAGGAACAGTGCTACGAGCTAGTTTTTATAAAGGTATAGCTGTTATAATGCCTAAACACTTTTTTTTCAGTTCTACATGAGTTAATAGACAACATCAGATTGTTTTTGGCACACTGAAAGATTTAATACAGCATTACCAAAATATTTATTCACACACTGCAGTAACAGAACACAGATTGTGCCAAAGATTTGAACTTTTTCTAAAAATACAGTTTTCTAAAAATACAGCTCACAGCAGCACACATTTCAGTGATTGTGAACTATCACTAATAAACAGTAAATATAATAATAATAACAAAAAAACCTACAGACAATAATCACAGCAAATATAAGAATAATTATGGCAGTGTTAGGACAAAATAAACACATTAGGCACTGAAAATGTAGGATAAATTATAGCCATTACATTCAGTCTGTAAGGCACCTGTCTATAGCCCCTTATTGTCCCTCATTAGATAGGAACAGACAAAAAGACAAGTCCCCCACTCTCACCTTGCATGCACTCCGTGCTGTGTCTCGGCAGGTCTGAGGGCTGCAGGGGGTCAGTGCCGAGTGACAGGGGTCCTGCCGAGAGGGGTGGAGGCATCTTCATGGACCCAGCATGCAGCTCCATTCCCAGCAACACCTTGAGGCCTGTGGCCACTCCACAGGGGAGCAAATTTGACTCTCGGTCCTAACCTACTGGCCACGAGACAGGTGAGTGCAGGCCACGCCAAAAGTCAAGCCTCTAATTTATCCAGGCCCTCAATCCTGCCGCCCCTTCCTCTGACAAGCACTCTTAAAAGAGACCATATAAGAGCTAATAAACATTTCCACACCTACTCTTTCGTTATGGTGGACAATGTTAAGGTGGATAATATTGGTGGCCTGTGTATTGGTATGCATCGTGTACATTTTTGGCCATTTTGAAACATCTAACATCCTCAAGAGACAGTTTTCTTTATTAAATAAATATAAATACAGTGCTTTCACAGTCAGACTGCTGAATTAATCCTGTGCATACTCACACAATATAGCAACACACCCTTTTTTAACTTTTAAATGATGTATGAGTAAAATAGGCTGAGTGACAGAGCATGGACATTCATCTGTCCATAAATTATAAGACAGGACAGGATCCCTCAGCAGAGCAAGGCAGGGCAGGGCAGGGCAGGATCCCCAACTCCATGGGAGGCCAAGCATATGACGGCCACACCAAATACCTGCGCAGACACGTTCCCTTCTCTCAGTAGGTGAACTGACTATAATGTGTAATTATGTCGAGTTTAGTAAGTTGTTTCATTGACACAAGATATGTGTGAAGCACTGTGGTGCTGAAAGACTCGAACAGATTATCTATAAGCAACTCCTATTTCTTTATTTTATTTCCATTAAATGTAATATCTAATGAAAAGGACACATGAATTGTAGTAATGACCATGAAAACCATGTCTATCTTTATACCAGCCTTTATTAATAACTTACAGTCTGACTGTTGTCCACTGTTGCTATGGCATGTAATTGTTCAACACTTTGATTAAAGCTTAACATTCATTGTGTGAAAGCACCACAACTTGGAAGTTGCAAGAAGACAGTAAATAAAACAGTAAGTTAAAACATTTTTCCAGGAATAGATCATATGGATAAAAGTGTTGACATAAGACATTAAGACATTAATTCGCCTTATCAGGTCCAATCTGTATCTCATCTAAAAAGTTTAAACGCTTGCAGCAAAATACATATTAATCCATTTCATTGGATACTATCAATGTGGAGTGTTTTGTTTTACCCTGCAAGTGGACATGTCTCTAATAAAGAATTCATGCTAGGACCTCAGGGTGAGTAGTTAAAATATTTGAAAGCAATAGGTTACTTAATATAATTGCTGCTGTCTATCTTTTTTTTGGTCTGTGATTTAGATTTAAATTGGCATGAACAGGAGTGTACCCAAGGCTCCATCAATGACAGTTTGATAACCTCAACAAAATGGACTTCATGTTAAATAAAACATTAATAAACAGTTGCACTTTTGATCTCGTGGCAAACAGAATATTTGATTTTTTTAATTACGTAGGGAAAATTATCAAAGATATGTTTTGAAATGGTAGTCTATAAAGTAAGTACAACAGTTAGTGAGAAAATCATTAATATGCTAGCTACCTATATTAAAATTATATTACTATGGCAAAGAAAAAATATTGTCATAGTTAATCAAATAAAGTGCATGGGTTTAATGTTCTACAGTATATTTATATACTAATTTCATTGTTTAAAACACTATATGAATATAATTCACCTGAATTGATCTGAAGTTTATAGACCACCAGGCTGTAGATTGTAGGATGAGAGAGGGAACCATGGACCTTGCTGCGGCTGGGGTGGTGAGAGAGGTTGACAACTTTTCACTTAAAATTGATCATTGCACTTCAATAAAAGAGACAATGCCTCAAGTCACTAATTTACATTGACCCCCGTTGACACCTCTACCATCCTTTGACTCTTTTGAATCTGGAAAATTAAGTCTTTGATTGAAAAGTAGATCTTTAATATCTTTAATATGTATTAATCAAAGGCAGATCCTCCATATACAGTAGAACACTTCTTTTAATCATCATAGAGAGGTAGGTAAGATATTAAAATATTGGGTTGCTGCTTATATAATATGGGATAAAGGTTATAATAGAGGTTATGTACAAAATGAATTTCATAAATATTACTAAAATATAATATATTTTTATTTTATTGTGGAGATACAATAAGGATGATGTAAGATGTAAGATGTTATACACTTTCTGGCTTAATCCTTAAATTGAAGCAGATTTGTGATATTGACAATGGTAGGTCTTTCGTACAAACGGTCAGATGTTTCATGAGTCATATTGCTTATCATGCTGAAGCATGTGCTTAAACGACACTATCTATGAGTTTGCTCTGTCATTGATCATTGGGTTTTACACAAATTCAGGCAGTCTGTGTTAGCTCAAGTGTACACTGTAATTAAGACCAAAAGGGGACATACCAAATATTAAGAAATATATATATATATTTTATTATTCTGATAACAGCTCAAGTCATTGCTAATACTTAAAATTTTTTGTAAAAACTTAAAATTAAAGTTTAAAAACTGTTAAAAGTAGTAAAAACTATTACATTGAAAAAGTAAGCATTTTTATTTTTGGAACCCTATATACTGTAGTTTCACCCATAAAGATTTAAGTCGATTCTGCACGTTTTTTATTTAAATTTAATGTTTAAAAACTTGGGACATAATTAAATCTTAATTAAAAAATAATGACAACATTCATTAAGTAGTCATACCGGTATCAGGATCATGCCATTACTGATTGGTAATATGTCACGTACAAGACAAAAGACTAGTGTCATACAGTAATAAATGCAAATTAAACTGCATGACTAGCAACGTCAAGTATGTGGCACTGTGATACAATACACACTGGGATACAAACCACATAAGGGCAGGTCTCTAATGCAATTTTTGCTACATTATTAATACTAATAATAGTACTAAGCATATATTCAGAATATTCATTTTAATGTGTGTGTGTGTGGCTTAATGGCATAGTGGTTATCACTGCGGCCTGTTACCTCCAGGGTGAAGGGCTTGATTCCCTGTGTGTGCGGTGTGCACAGTGCAAAGACATGCACAGTAGGTGAGTTGACATTTACAAATTCCCTGTAGCATGTGAGTGAATGTGTGAGTGTGTGTGCTTGCGATGGATGGGCACCTCGTGCAGGGTGTACCCTGTGATAGGCTCCAGGCTTCCTGCAAGGTTAAGCGGTATAGAGAATAAGTGAGTAAGTGTGAGTGTATGTGCTGACCTAACCAGGTGCAGGGCTGATGGAGCCTTGGTGGGTACTGTTCCAGATGGAAAGGTGTTTGAACCTTTTCCATGATTCCACGGTAGGGCAGTGGCCTTTTCCTGTTTCCAAATTTCCTAAAAAAGCTGCTCCAACACGATATCATTTTAGCACAAATACATAACATATATTATACTGTATGCATGTGTGTATTTCCACTACCTACCTTCCAAAACTAAAGCATGTGCCTCATTGTTAAAACATTTAAACCGTATACAGTATGCTTTGCATTGTCAGTTTTCCATCACCTTACAATCGCTCACACTGATCAGTTAGTAATTGTCCTTGCACTGTTGCACTCGTCCAGGCTAATTAGCATGATGTCAGTGTGTATGTCAGTCATATGGCATCAGAAACCATTATAATAGTAATAATAATCTACAAAAAAAAGAACTCTTTTCATCATCTCAATAAAGCTTCTCGATTTTATTTAAAGCATCTGCTGACCACTGCAGATAATTGCGCTTCTCTATTTTTGATGTGAAATAGGTTCGTATTATATAAAACTACTGAATGGAGTAACTCTCATGGCTATGTGAATAATATGCCATGGTTTTGCACCTCATTCAAGAGGCTTATTTGTAATAGCACATTGCCCAGTATGTGTGTTACCTTGCGGACAGAGACGCACTTGAGCCTGAATGTTTCAATAGGACCCTGTTGTCTTTTTGTACTCACCCACTCTTCAAAACCCTGTGTCCTGAAATTGTGCAATTAAAGTGTGAAGTGGGTCGGTTTAAAAGCACACTCGTACATTAACACAAAATAGGAAATAAACACTCTGGAAGCACGTTGTTATGTAGACCGCAGGTTTGGAATATTATTACTTGTGGCTTTCAAATATAACTTATGTGTTACAGTCTTGGGATCTCTTTAAAGACCTTTTCCTGTTTTGATTCTCTAGCAACATGATTTTGTTTAGGAGTTGTTAGGGCTTGATGTCATCGTGCATAATTGACATTGTGTGAGTGTCATGGCCAGTTGTAATAGCTTGGCTATTTAAAGAGTTGTAAAATCTGATAATAGATAATTAACATGAATCAGAAATGACTCAAAGATAATAAATATTTTTTCTGGAATTTCGTCCCGGACGAAAGCAGTCACCAATGTTCCATGATTGTAGCATTTCCGTGTGACGAATATCAACGGAAGACTATTTGTTTGATCTCAGGGGTTCCCTGGAGATCATTGCTTGAAAGGCGATGACACCGTCACATGGGGAGAAGAAAGAATGAGAGCTAGACAGGGTGAGAGAAAGATTCTGAAGAAGCTTCAATTACAGTGAACACAATATGTCCAAAAATGAAATGAGAAAAAATATCCCCCTCCACCTCCCCTCCCCCAACCTCCCCATCCATTTTCAGAACCTTATCTGAGAAAGTGTCAGGTGAGACAGCAGCTTTGGAATCAGGGATGCTTCCATCTGAGGAAGGTGATACCAGAACATGACAAATCACTTCCTTTTCTTTTCTGGTCACTCATTGTATTGAGGTCAAAGTTTATGGCTGTTTGTCAGTATGTCCCTGTAGGCATTGGATCTAGTGTACCAAACTGGTGGGTCAAATGGGCTTCAAAGGTTGACAGATTTTAAACTGCTAAAAATAAATGGTGGTCTTAGTTAAAACTATAAAACTTTAGCACACGACATATAGTACAGTAAGAGAAGGGTCTGTCCACGTGCCATCATGAATATTCTACACCCCTGGAAAGACGTCTGTCTTATGGTTTGATTGTATCTGAGCAGGTGAGGGTAGAGGACCTTACTCAAGGGCCCAATGGTGGCAGTTCGCCAGCTCTGGGGCTTGAACCATGGTCCTTTTGATCAGCAGTCCAACAACTTAACCTAGACAGTTACCCCTGCATCACAGGCCATATAGTACTCTAATTTTAAATAATTAGAGGGCTATGGGTGTTTATATAATAATAATAATAATAATAATAATAATAATAATAATAATAATAATAATAATAATAAAATTCAGCAAAATAGCCTGACCAAAAAAAGTTAAAAATTTTAATGTTAAAATTTCAATCATTTTTAGCTTTGATTACATTTGGCCATTTGATTGGCCAGTTCATGTATGAAAATGATTCTTCATGCTCCCAGAACCACTCTTTATCAATTTGAAAATGGTCGTGCCACCAGGGAAGAAAACGCCATGGATGTGATAACCAGGTCATTCAATACATTCAGGTCAGTGGCAGCTGCTAGCTTTTGAAACAGGGGAAGCTCATATTAGACCTTCATCATAAAATTCATTATGTTATAGCACCGTCTGCG
>JAOVVA010000044.1:22760517-22781606 GCA_028565275.1 Leiocassis micropogon | reverse complement strand
TCTAACGCATTTTTAGTCAATAAAATGTTAATACAATAGTACATAATTTGACCATTAATTTTGTGACATTATAGGGGTAGCTGAGCTTCCCTTGCAGTCTTAAAGAAATCGCCACTGATTCAGGTCATTAACTGGCTTTATTTAAATGCTACAATTTTATTATCCTGATGTGCCCATTGCTCTAAAGGCAAATCAGAAATTATCAAAACACATAATTTCCATTGCTCCTAAGTCCATTCTTAATGCTTTCTAGAAAGATCAAGCCTTTTTTTTTGGTTAGTCTCACTAACAAGTGGTTTTATTATGGCCACACAGCTGTTTAATCTCAATCTTATAAATCTCATCACATTGCGTACGGAATGGAAATGCTCTTAATTTCACCATTTAACTTAGCTTTGGTTTTTACTGTTTTTACTTTGTTTTTTAATTGGTATTCCCAAATTGCCCATAGTGTGTGTGTGTGTGTGTGTGTGTGTGTGTATGTGTGTGTGTGCCCTGCGATGGATTAGCACCCTGTCCAGAGTGTACCCTCTAAGTCTTCTGGGATATGCTCCAGGCCCCCCTGTGACCCTGGATACAGAATAAAGTGGTGTAGATGAGTAAGTGAGTGAATGAATGAGTAAATGTTAATTAAAAGTGTTTTGTTTAAAGTTGTGAATAAGTAAAGTTGACAACAGAATAAAGAAAAAATGTTTGTGAAGCGGTCTCTTTTTCTGTTTGTAACAAACTATACCTGACCAGTTAGTGAAGAAGTAGTCTGGCTTTCACAACTTCACAAATACAACTCCACAAAAATAGCTTTGTTAAATACCTTGCTTCCAAGAGAAAATCAACTAAATACAGTATATAACTTATATATCTTATATAACTAAAATATTTAACAACATTTACTAAATAGTTACAACATTTTACTAAATATTCAGTAAATAAAAAAGTGATTGGATGTACAAAGAATAATATTTAAGATTTGTAAAAAAAAAAAAAAAAAAAAAAGGGTAAATAACTGTGTAAATACTAACTGCAAAATTTTAAAGAGCTCAACAAAAACATAACCATGAACTATGAAGTGTGTGTGTGTGCGTCTGTGTGTGTGTAGGTGTTTGTGTGTGCATTCATGTGTGCGTGCGCATATATGGTGGTGTGTGTGTGTGTGTGTGTGTGTGTGTGTGTGTGTGTGTGTGTGTGTGTGTGTGTGTGTGTGTGTGTGTGTGTGTGTTTGTGGACCTCTGTGGGAAAACACACACAATGGGAGAATGGTGATGAACCTGTTTGGTAGAGGAGGCTGTGTTATACTGTATGTGACATTGTCCTCGCTGTCAAAAACAATGTGAATGGTTGAACTAAGCAGCTTTTAGACCTTTAATGACCTGAGGCCATGGAAACATATGGAGACTTGGTGTGTTATTGGTAGTGACAATACAGATTGAATCCAGTGTGGTGTTTGCCTTGCCTTGAGATTTTCTCACCATAAGATGAATCGTTTTTACTTGGATATCCTAACTCATGCCCCAAAGCCATTCCCTAATGCCCCATACTTCAGTCTACCCCAGATCCGTTTACCTCTCTGACACTGATAACAAAACGGTGCCTCTGTAAAGAGAAGATTTTCATTACACTTTCTGTGTCTGTGCTTTGCATTTTTTAATTACCTTTTGCCCTGGTGCACTATATAGTTTTAGACACCTGAGAGGTCCTCAGGAATGGAAAGGTAGGGAGGAAAACAGGTCAGAAACTGGCATGTTTAATCACAGAATGTAAACTACTATTTGCTGATATTCTACTAAAACAATGTTTCGATTTTTTTAATGATAGGTTACCATTAAATCTTACTTACTATATGACTATATCACAAAATCCACCAGTGTACTGTAAGTGAACATGTATAGTTGGAGCTTGATAAAAATCATTTGTAATATCTGAAATGACTGAAGTTATTTAACATATGCCATTATCTGGTCTCTTGTTATGTGGTCAGTAAAATCTGTGGGAGTGAATTTAGCCAGTTAAATTAATCAGATTAAAACTGTCCAGATAAAATGGAGGATGTTTTGATTGTGGATTATATGACCATTAGAGCTCTATTGTCATTAGAGCTCTTTTCTCATCTTGCTTTTGCCCTGCCAGATTCATGTTGATTGTAGTTTGCATGACAAATGCCTTTATTCTAACTAGAAATTTGATTCATATGTTTAAATTTTTTTTAGCTTACCAAAGTTAAAGTTGGATGAATGAAATTCTGACAACCGTCACTTGGATCCACATGCAATCTCATGGACACAGTCTGCTATGCTCATAATGTGCCCAGATCAGTATTCCAGAAATCAGACAGAATGTAAGGGCTTCCTGCATCAAAGCTAACTCTACTCTACTGGGAAGGCTTTCTGAATGCATGCAAATAGCCAATTTTTTGTCAACTTGCTTATAGCCAAGACTCTAGGCTACAGTAGTAAGGACCAAAGGAGGAGAACACCTGAACTCTTACAAGCTTTTTCTCCAGCTGTTTCTCTGTGTTCTTCTCCAAAGGACAAGGAAGTAGTGGAACATATTCTTGCCTGCAAGTAAGAGACCCAAATTTCCACAGAGTATGCATTGAGTTTCCACACTATTGCATCCAGATGTAGCTAGAATGAGTTCACATTTAATGCTGGACGCATGAGAAGTTGGTTCTTATTAGCCATTGGTTCTTAAGTAGAGTATCTAGGCATATTAGCCCAAGCAGCTGGGGCAAATGGAACAAAGCAAATGTCATTGGTGGCACCAAGAGTGATTTAGTTTCTACTGTGGCCTAATGCAATGTGATCCCTGAGCTAAAGCATCACAGTTTCATACAGAGTGAGTGTTCTCCACACCTTGCTCCAGCTTGGTGAGTCAAAGCCATCAAGCTTTATAACTTATATATATTTGCACAGATCATGCAATTAGAAAAAATTCCTGGGAACCCCATGGGGGTTTCATAACTCATTACACAACACCTGTCACTATTTAAGTCTGTGCACTGTATCAAAAGTGTTCAAAAACAACATTTCCTCCCCTATAACAATAACTACTAAGTTTCCTGTTGTATTGAGCTTTCCAGGAATGCGAAAACATGACCCATAGAGCACAGTAGCATCCACAAGCATCAAATGCTCCAAATCTCAGGTTCCACTAGAAATCCCTCTTGAGTAAAGGCAGTGTTCAGCAAAGCCAAGGCCAGTCCAGCAAAACTAAGGCTCCCACAACATCAAATCTTTGACTGTGCCATTGAGCTGCTAGCAGGAGCCGCACCTCGTCATAAAAGAATGTACCCCAAAGAGTAACAAAGAGATCCTAGCCATAGAGGAATACATTGCAAAGTCACTTCAACAGGGTTACATCCATTCTTCTGTGTCCCCAGGCTCTGCTGGACTCTTCATTGTGGAAAAGAAAAAAGTTTCAGGTCATGCATTGACTATTGGAGCCTAAACCAAGTAACTGTAATTTAACACTACTCCCTGCAACCTTGAAACAACCAAGAGAGCTCAAAATCTTAACAAAACTCGAAGCATGTACAATATAAGTTGGTGTGCATTAGCAAGGCAGATAAGTGGGAAAGAATATTTAGCACCATCACTGGACAATAAAAAGGCATTATGCCATACGTTCCCACACGTGTCAATCATGTCAAGCAAATATTGTCTTATCCTTATAGACCACCAGATTGTGGGATGTCAAGGATAAAAAGGGTGAAATGAAATCCCATTTTCACAAAACAAAAAAAAAGCTATTTTAAAAAGCTATTTCAGTGGACCAGAGGGGGTGCTTATGGACCAGGACAAAGTGATTGCGGTGATCAACTAGTACTCTCCTACAAACATTTAGGACGTAAAATGCTTCCTGGGGTTAGCTAACATCTATTCCTGTTCATTCGGGGAATTAACATGCATGTATCTTCACTGACCTCTTAAGAAAAGAGCAAAGGACCTCCAATGGAACATACTGTAGACATTGCCCAAGCATTTGAGCAACTCAAAGAGAGTTTAACTTGCGTGTATTCTCAAACATGCTTATCCCTTTAAAACCTTTATCATTGTGGTGAAAGCATTAAAGAACGAGGTTAGCACTGTTCTCTCCCAAAACTTTAAAGCATACCCCCCGGTGGCGTTCTGCTCATGCAAGGTGATGCAGGCAGAATGCAACAATGACACTGGAAATGGAGGATTTCTCACAATAAAGATAACATTAGATGACTGTTTCTTTCCTCTTAGGTAGGGGAATGATGAGGGAGGTCTTCTGTCAGGTTGATGAAGGAATTGCCATTAGACTCCACTTCCCAGGAGACAGAGTGACCCACAAACATGGCCACCACAGACTCACCTACATCACAGAATCTTTTGTGTTCACGTTCACCCAACTATTGATAATGACAATTACATCTTCAATCACACACAGACTCAAAGTCACAGTATTCAGGAACTTTCAGTACCACTGATCAACATCATCAAGTACAACATCAACAGTACCACTATTGATGTTGTGAAATATATGCTGGTTTTTATGACAACCATTTCCAAGTTTTTTTATTCTACTATTGTTATAATGGCTTTTATCTGATTTTTTTTTTTTGGCTTGCTCATGCCCTCCCTGATTCACATGTTTGATTTGTTTGCTATGTTTAAGAAGTGGCACAATGAAAACTGCCAACAGTATACCAGTTAAGGTTCTTAGCTAGAAAGAGGAATATGAAGATTGGATTATGAGATCCAATCTCAAAAAGAAAAAAAGTTTTTGCTATCAGTTACTAAGCTGTCTGGTTTATAACTGTGTGTTTTTCTTATGATATTTAAAGCCTAAAAATAGATACCATGAAGCTGATTAATATAATCTCACAGATGCAGGAATATTAACTTGTTAAGGTGAACTTTCGAACTTTAGTTTCCTCAAGAAGTTCCCTCAACGCTGTTGCACCTTTGAAAAAGAACTGAGGTATTATGGTCCCAGGACAGATCCTCAGATATGTGGAATACCAGGAGCCTGAAGCTGGAGACACGCTCTACTTCAGACCGAGAGATGTACTGTAGATAGGAGAGTGTCGGCTGCTTTTAGATTTCCAAAAACCCACTCTGGTTCGTCGGCAGTCTGTAAAGGGAGTGATGGTCAGGTTAGTGGGAACGTATGCAAACTTAAGGAGAATGTGTCTAATTTGTGTTGCAAATTTCTTTTGTCTTTTTTTTTTTTGTCTGGTTGCAGTGAGCCTGGGGAGTCCAAAAAGAGCAAGCAGAGTGAGTGAGTGAGCAAGAGAAGTCCACTCAATGCACCCAGTGCACTGAAAAGACTAACAAATTCAACATGGGCAAATGGATAAACATAGACTCACACCAGCCACCTGTGCCCATCTTGTTTCCTCCGAACCATCTTGTAACTGCTCTTCTGTTTTTTTCAGGGATTATTATACGGTTGTTTGGAGAATACAATACTGACTTGGTGTCTCCTCCCTGTAGTTATGCAGAGGTACACAGTCATGGGTGACTCAACACACAACTCTGTTGGACTCAAATATTCAGGATGTGGGTAGAGGACATGCAATTGCCCCACCCAAAAACCTATTGGTCAGGAAGTCCAGAATCCAACTTCATATCAAGGATCACCATGTCAAGGATCATTGAGCTTGGGGACCAGATTAGGGGAAATGACAGTGTTAAATTCAGAGCTACAGTCACTGACCAATATCCTTAAGCATGTGTTTTTATCCAAATGAATGAAAACCAGTGGGCATGGCATACTCTGGTGACGTGTCTGGGCATTAGGCAAAGTCTGGTGTAGGTGAAAGACCCACTATGAGGTGACTCAAAGTAGATTTCCTAAAGCATTTCATTTCATTGAGTGTGAGTGCAACAGGGTGACAGTCGAGCACACTGTAGCAGAAAACTTAAGCATCCGGTATGATGATTGTCATCTTCAAGCATGTGGGGACAGTGACTTGTGCCACTGACAAGCTGAAGATGTCAGTAAAAACCAGTGTCAGATGTTTATATACAATATCCACATGCCTGCATATGCTCTCATGGGTCACCGGTTTTACCTGCAGCCACCATTTGTGCTGTGCTGCTTGCACAAGCCAAAACATTGCTTCTCAGACCATTGAATGTGGCAGCAGGTCATCATTTGTGTCATGTATTGATGAGGTCTGGGCATATAGAAATTTGTGATAACATCAGAGTTGCATTGAACTAAGAAGGATGAGTCAATAACACCAAGAACGATGAGAAAAGTTCTCATATGAGTAATGTCTCTTCACATTGACAATGTAACAATTGCTGATAAACCTGGAAGAATAGTGTTAAACCTGTCAACTTGTCAGGGTAGGAATGGAAGTGCATGAAGCGATACACCCATCATGCATAGTGCCCAAAAGCCTCTGGAGGCGGTGGTATGACCTGAGGATGCTTCAGTTGGTCAGGTCTACGATGGCAATGGCATGTGGCAATAGTAGGAAGTCAGCTGATGACCTGAATGTATTGCATGACCAGGGTATCACATCTATGCTTCCCTCTTCTTCTTATGGTACAGGCATATTCCAAGACTCAAATTGTGAAAGAGTGGCTCTGGGAGCCATGAGGAATAATTTTCACACATGAACAAAATCTTAGAGTGTGTGGATTTATTTATTTATGGGCAGGCAGTGTATAAGGAGCAATTTTAACAGAGTCTGTAACTGTTTATATAATAAAGTTTTATATTTAGCTCTTTTGTAAGGAGTCCCCAGTCACAGCACTTTGATACAGCTATAGGTAAATAGATGTACCTTTCTTACACTCACTGACTCACTCACTCACTCACTCACTCATCTTCTATACCGCTTTATCCTGTATCCAGGGTCACGGGGACCTGGAGCCTATCCCAGGAGACTTAGGGCACAAGGCGGGGTACACACACTCATTCACACACTACGGGAAATTTGGGAACGCCAATTAGCCTAACCTGCATATCTTTGGATTGTGGGAGGAAACCGGAGTACCCGGAGGAAACCCACCAAGCACAGGGAGAACATGCAAACTCCAAGAACACAGAGACGGGAATCGAGCCTGGCCGGGAATCGAAGCGACAGTGCTAACCACATTTGTTTTACTAATTTCAAAAGAGAAAAAATGGAGGCTGGTGAAGGAAGGACGGTTCATAGCTGCTATAACTTGAGTTAAAGGAAATTAACTAAAATTGGAGCTAGCTTTTTTTTTTATTATTATTGCTCCAGTAAATGAGATTTTTATATAATTTAGAAAAAAATGCAAACAATATAAAATTACTGTTAAAGTTAGTGTCAAATTATTATGGGATAAGAAGAATAAAACACTGGAAAAATAATTTTTGGAAAATAACAATGTCCAGCCTTTGTATCGGGCTGCATCGCATAACTAATTTGTTTCCTATAACAGCACAATTTGCTTCTTCGTTACATATGTTGTTCATATTTCTGGTTAGAATTCATCTCACATTGACTTCAACAGTTTTGACACTCTTTGCTAATTTTATATAGCCTATGTTTAGCAGAAAGTCAACATGTGCCACACAAGAAAAACAGGAGAAAAAGAAAACATGCTACTGCCCCCATCCCCCCCTTACTACCACCACAACTCTCTTTCACTAATAGTATAATTGGTTGTTTCTTTTTCTCTTCATGTGGCTAAGGCCGATCGTTATCAGAGGCGCCATTGGAAGGTGGAAGATGGCGGCAGCGTGTGGCATGTGTATGTGTGTGTGTCCATTCCTGCGCACACTGTGTGGTCTACGATGGGAACTGGCACGTTGTCGCTCCCGCTGTGTTTGTTTAAGGGGTCTCGAGCCTGTCACATCTCTTTAGTGACACACTTGGGACATGGTGGTGCCTCCTGCACTCCAGAAACATCGGAAATAGGAAACATCGGTCTATACGTTTTCATGGTAGAAGGATCAAAGACAGATACAAACACAAATCGTGTGTGTCGGTTTTAACTAAAACACAAACAAGAGTTAACAGTAGAATTACTGTATGTGCTCAGTTTAACAACGCAATGTATGCTTCGGAGCTGAAAAAAATTATATACTCACACTACATTTACAAATAGGCCTCCATAACAATTAATAGTCAGGTAGGTTTCATCATCACAAGCTTTAACATCAAGTAAGCTGTATAACCCATGTTATTGTTGTTGGCATTATCAGACTTCTTTAATGAATGAATGGTGATTTTAATATAGTTATACATATACAATACATATACATAATTTATACATTTATACATGTTTAAATGTATCTAATTAATGTCCAGGCTTTATAGTAGGTGTGCCTCCATAAATATACCATATCTATGAAAAACTATATTTGATCATATAGATAATGTGCCAAAATGTTTAAAATAAATGTGAAAGCATCCAATCAAAACTGTAACTTTTAAAGTAAATGCACATTTTAAATGTACACAGGTTTTAACCGAATGCTGTCTATTAATAAAATTAAGGTAATATCATGTGAAAAAAAAATCCTTTAACTATGAGGGATGTTCAAGTCTATATAATCCCCTGCTACACTGATGCACTTATCCCATCATTTCACTATTGCTTGAATACCATCAAGGTAGAAAGTTCTCAGTACTCCGGAACTATGAGCAGACTGCCTGCTTCGCGTCTGAAATACTGGCCTCCCAGGAACTCCTTTAATGGCCCAAACATGCGGAAATCGCTTGGCGAGGGGTCAGGACTGCACGGAGGATGTGGCAATAACTCCCAGCCAAGTTCCTGTAATGAGCAAATGGTGCGGTGGGCTGTATGAGGTCCCTTTGGTGATCAAACCAGGCTGTTTTTTTTCTGAGAGAGTTCCGCTCGCTGAATGTTCACAGGAACAACTCTGAGCCACCTCAGCGAGGATCGTCACTCATGAACATACAAACTTCTTTAAAAAGTTTGCACCATTCAAATATTTTACCAGCTATATATTAGCTAGACTTTGACATAGTTTACATAGTTTATGCTAGCTACTGTACTATAGTCCAACTAGTCAACAGCAATAAAAAAAGGACAATTAGGTTAAATATAACTAGTTAAAGTTAAAACTTACCTCAATATGCTTTAATAATAATAAATTTAATCAGACATAGTTCATGCTTTCTCACATGACCCTTTGCTTATTCCAGCATATAACTCCAGACTTACTGAGATACTTGTAGCACTAATTACATATTTAATGCTAACATGCAGTTAATGCTATTGAATGAGAAGGTCACAGATTACAATTCTTCATAATTCGTCATAAAAAAATGTACCTACATTGATGAAGAACTTTGGATGCTTTAAAAAACATGCTTTAAACTAGCATGTAAATAAAATGCACAGGATCGCATTTAACTTTCTGATTAGCATACGATCATCGGCTAGATGAAAGTATTATGAAGGCCTAGGTAAAAAAAAGTTAAGGTGTCAAGATCAGTGCTGCATTAATAATCAGCGAGCAGTATAACTCATTCAAATTCATTAGAAAATTCATTAGTTCTCATATTAGTTAAAGTTGCCTGTCTCTGTAAGTGTTATAACCTGTTTCAAATGTCAATATAAATAATAGATAAATAATATTATATATTTAATATATACTATATAATTACATTGAATAATAATTTAAAAACAGCATAGAAACAATATGCACTGAAGAATAAAACTGATTAATACTACATAATTTAATGCCTGTTTTCATTCTGCTTTGTAAGTGTACAGTAACTGACTTTAGCTCACTGTATAACCACCACTGAACAGAGGGTGGTGAATCATCCTCTGCACAGCTGACACTTATATGGTAGTGTGTATGGTGCTGATAGTGTATCAGGTACGTCAGCTCGAGGTCTTAAACAGTTTGAAGTCTTATTGGTCACTTTGTTAAAAACACCTAACTTGTTAGTTTTAAGGCTTAGATACTACTTATCTTTTAAATGCCATTTTTTCCACATTAATTGTCCCTTACTTCCTTATCAGTGTCAGTTTCTGACCACATAACCAAAGTTTTTTTTATAGTTTGGGTGGACAAATTGTGAATTGAAGCAGTCAGTAATTGTACATGTACAAAGCTAACCAATTTGGTGTCTGTAGCTGACAAAATGGCCATGTCTGTATAGGTGCCATTGGTATTGGCAAGTACGTGTTGGTCATTTATCATTAATTGGGCTTGTGAAAATATTGCACAGTAAAAGCAAAAATGTTAAATGTTGAATCCTAAAATGTTATTTATTATAACAAATAATGACATACAGTATATATTGCATGCACATATTAATATTTTACCAAACGTAAAGGTCTTTGAATGCAAGCCAGAAACAGTATGAAACACTATTGTTATGATTATCAAGTACCCCATGGCATTTTTGGCCTAGTTTGCATTAAACACTTCCTGCATTTGTGAAAAAAGTTGACAACTTATCAACCGTGGTGTTATTTGATATTGGGAATCCTAATCTACTCTCTAAAAGGTTCTGTATTCTTTCTGCTTTCAACATTAAAGCAGGACTTGATTACAGTACAATATGCTGTCCTTTCTATTCCCGTTAAAAATCTTCCCAGTCTTTTCACTGTCCAAGCTCATTGTCTGTCAACACAAAGATGTGTTGCATGTGAATAATGCCAAGCGACTCCAGTTACCTCTACGAGTTTTTAGCTTGCAAAAGTAACAATGACGGTAAAAAATGACCTCAACTTTGATCAAAGGCTTTTACAAGTGAAGCTGAAGTTTTAGATATACTTCCACAGAAACCTGACCCAATTTGTGCTGCATCATACAGCAGCGCATCTACTGGTGCTTGATTAGTCTACGTGAACGGTCTCAGCTGCGCTCCTGTGCGAGTTTAATCACCAGTAATCGGCTCTCTGCAGGCCAGACTGTCCCGAGGTGGACGCAGATAGCGGGCCTGCTCTAACGGAAACACAAGAGGGGAGCAAGAGATAACACGCTCTTCTCTTTTTCTTGGAAGTCGCATCGCAAACGTTTCACTATGGGGGTACTGGCCAGGAACAACATTGGTGTGGAGTAGAGCCATTAAGGAAGGAGGACCCTAAAAGCCTTCTTAAACTTTATTATTTTATTGTTTTGAAATAAACAGTACTTAAGTGGTACTCTTTATGTACTTAAAGAAGAGGCAGAAGACAAGTGAAATATACAGTACCTGTCACACTCAAAAAATTCATTTAGCATTGTTTAGATTTACATATAGATATTATGTGTATTTCATTAAAATAAATTAAGTTTGCAATGACCCTAATTTTATTTAATTAGTTTAACCTAAACATTAAAACATTTCAAGTTACATTTTTGACTTGAGTGGAGATTTCTCCCTTCGTTTAAATATGTTTTTGCATGAACTATTTTTCAGCAAATGATCAGAAACAAGTACAAGATAAACATATGAGAATGAGTAGTCATTCTCAAAGTGCAGTCCAGGAACCTCAGTATCAATAAAGAATAGCCAAGTTATTTGTGGATCTTACAGTGATAGCCATCACAACACATCTTTGTCAAAAAAAAGAAATTATGCTCATTATTGTGTGGTCATAGCTATAGATCTATTTTGACTAGACAAATTAATTGTAAACCTATTTATAATGTCATCTTAAAAGTGAAAATACTTAATGTATTATGATTCACATTTGAACCATAAGAGACTAGAGCTAGAATATGTTTTATAAAATATATGTGTATTCTATTGAATAGGATCTCTGGTTGTAAAATAATTGTTTCTGGTATTAATGTATGAAGAGTTAAATAAAAATGTAATTCATTATTCATTTTCAAATGATTTTTTTATAAATTTTGAATTATAACCCAAGCATATAAGAGACGTGGTTTTCCGGAGCATCCAGATTTCTCTCGCTGTGTTTTTTACAACTTCCTGTCTGTTGTAGGCTGCTGGAGAGGAAACACTAGCTTAAACCCTGTTATCAGTTTTAACGCTATTAGTCAATAATCTTGGTTTCAAATTGTCTACAATTACATTAATATTTTTTGACAGACATTCATGCCCAGTGGACTAACCAGAGAAACTGGTACTGTAGGCAAACACCAGCTAACAAGCAAGGGCAAGACATTTGCAGGGAGCTTCTCTTAAAAAACATTAGTCTACTGCAACGGATAGTTAGTTACAAAGCAAAACGTTACGGTACAAACAATAGTCATGATACCTAATAAAACACTAATAACATTGTCAGAGAAGTGTCAATAATTACAGGGTGCATCAGTATAAAATTAATAGGAGGAGCATTCAAGTCAAACCAGAACTCATGATGGAATTCTTTTTGGTAAAAGAAGGCATAAAACCGATAAGACTCTTAGCTGAAGTAACATTTGAATGGTATGAAAGTTTTTAAGGATGTTGTACGTCCTTGAATGACAAGGTTGATCAGAGCCCACTGCAGTATGAACGTTGAGTGAGTGGAATGCCTGATCCTTGAAAAGTGATGGAAAATTTGTCAGACAGAGATGCATCTGTCTGTGTAAACTGTACATACAATCATACACAAATGCCAATTGCACATTACAGGAACTTGACTGGTACTATCCCCTATGGTTCTGACCTCACTCCATGCCACACTTGTTTGGGTCATTAAAGGAGTTCCTGAGAGGCCAGTGATTCACATGTGATGCAGGCAGTCTGATCATGCTGCAGAAAACTTTCTAACTTTCTTAACTATCCAAGCACTGCAGAGATAAGTGTTTTGCAGGGGATTATGTAGAATAAAAGTAGTTTTACTTTCATACTGTAAAATAAAAGTAGTTTTACTGTCATACTGTAACTGTGCTATTATTTTGCACAGTCAAAAGTCAATTTAGACTTGAATGCCCCTCGTATGTATGTTACTACAGTAGTCTTGTAAGCAACATGCCTTGATATGAAATAACATTAACCCCTTAAATACATCTGTACGTAAACAATGTAACATAATAATATAGTAATGCTTTGACAATAATGTTCATGTCTAAGCAGGATTCTGGTACAAAAAAATAAAATTTTCAACAAATTGTAAAGGTTTTAAATTATGCATATTTAGATATTTATTTATTTAGTTGGTTGAAATACTATTCAAATAAATGAAATTGTTGTAAAAGATTAATCCATTTAGAGGTTTTCAAACTGCTGTTTCTACTGATAAGCTTGAAATGGCGGTGGTGGTGGTGTGTGCATGTGTGTGTGTGTGTGTAGCCCTCTGCGAAATTGCCCCAGGCTTCCCTTTCCTAACTAGCACTCATTCATTATCTATAATAATGTTTCGTTGACCTCTGGGTTTAAAGTGTTTATTTAATCTCTCTCCTATCTTTTGCTTAGATTTACACTTAAGATGAACATAGTCTAATCCACAAGTGCGAGACTCCCTAAACAGCACCAATATTTGCTTTTAGCATATTTATTAGCAATCAAATTAATGATTATATTCCAGCATAAGTGCTTCTTTTCTAAAACATAAGGATGCCCTTGTGGTATTGTATCAGTAGATAAGCATATAAAAGAGGAGCAGGTAATGTTGGCAGTTCTCTGTTTAAGCAGCCTGAGGGTGCGCTGTGGAAAATTTCAGCACAAGCTAAATTATGGACTTATCATTCTGAGAGCTTCAAAGAGTAGCAACCACAAAGTAAACTATTAGGCAACAATTACATGAAATATGACTGTACTAACCAAGGGAGAAATGTTCCAGCTGTGTTTAAAAATAAATTAAAAGTGCGGCTAAGTGTTTGAATCAGTGTTTGAATCAGAAAACCAGATGCACTGTAAACAGAAATCAAGAGCTTGTTAGTTATTGTATGAATTTAAGTTCTTGTCAGAATCAAAACCTGTGCATGGTACTCTTTTTTATCAATTTTCTGTCCATTCATTCCTCGTCTCTTTTCACACTTTCACACAGAGTGCCAGTTGGCTCGGTAAACACCTATGCCACATTGACAGGTCTAGACTTACTGTACACTCCTCACTTTCAGAAAAATAGCTTGATTAAAGTTACTGAATAATACATTTTAGCAGGTATAACTGTATAATATGCTGAGTGTTTAAGGGTTTCATTTACAGCTTTGACATGTGACCAGGCAAAGTGCCAAGCTCCACACACACATATATCTGTTCTCATTCTCTTTTTTGCTTGCTCCCACTTTTGCATCATCTCCTTTATTTTCTTTTTCTTTCATCAGAAACTACAGTTAACAGGCTGATATCCTGCACCGTCAGCTTCCTGAGATGTGTGTGTGTTAATGTGTGCATAGGGAACACCACCTCTCAATTCTACGGATAACCCTGGAGTTTCCAGGGAGTTCCCTGTCTGTACTGAGGCCTTATCCTGTTCGCTTTGGACGAGCACAGAAAAAAAAAAAATCTGATTTGAGGTTAAATATCCCGGAAGATTTTTAAATAAAAAATCCTTATAGCAGTCGAAACATGGGATGAGACTTATGCATAACTGAAGATCTCCCAAAGTGCTAAAAAAAACAACAACAATGAATAACATTTACTGTCTAGGATTCCCAACCGTTTTGAGTAAGACCAGTTGGGTCTGGCCTTTCTAATGGAACAACAGAAAAGCTTGAAAAGCATGGAAATGTTAAATCCAGGTCTGTACAACAAAGATGAACTGGTTTCAGAGGAGAAAGTGGAATTGGGGGAGGGGGGAGAAAGAACTCAGATTACACCTGATACTCATTACAAGGTGTTTGTCATTAGCATCTCTGTGAAATGAATGAGATCAATGATTTGAGGCACTGAAAAGTCATGCATGCCTTGAGCAAAAAAAACAAAAAAAAAAACCAAGCTGCAACGAACACTGATGTGCTAAAAAGTAAAGTATGCCATCACAAGATTTTACATTGTTTTCAATTGTTCTATATTCTGGGACAAATCAGCAATTCACATAGAGTGACTGACATTTAGACATTTAAACATTTTTAATATCTTGTTTTTTTTTGCTTGCAGTAATAAATAAACACTTGTAAAAATCTATCCCTCTCTCTTTCTCATCAGAGAAACACATATAAGTGATTATAACATAATAATTAGAACACAGGAGCAATAGACGTGGTTTCATTAATGACAGAGTACTCCTGTGAGCACACATAGCCTGACTGGAGCCTCTCATGATTATTAGCAGCTGAAAAAGTCCTGTTGGAAGCCACTTCCACAACCTGCTCTACCCGTTTGCCTTGGAGAAGCACAGCTTTAGTATCTACCCCGACTGAAAGCTAAAAGGCATCGCAGCTGATTCCTGATACACGGCATATCCATAGAGCATAGTAAGAACATTTGGATGAGGTACATGGAGACCAGGAAACACTTTGACTCATCATGTTTGACTCTTGAACACAGATTCAATTTGTACATGAGATATTGTACTTTTTTACTAAATATTTGGCATATTTATGCTTAACTTGAGTGCTATTTATTACTCCCGGAACTCCAAGACAAAACGTTTTACTCTTTAAGTTTTTATTTAGACCTTCAAAATACTCGTCACAAATCTCAAAGGCTCATTCTCTTCTTTCATCCAGCCAATGAATGAACACTGTTTATCGTTTGATGGGCTCTGTTTAGCACCCATTTTTTAATTATATGTACAATCAAGTTTATAAATGTAAAATAAATAAGTAAATAAATATCTGCAATGACCATCCCATGATACCTGATGTAATTAGCAATTCAGCTATCTGTGAAGCTAGATAAGCCCTGGACTAGTGTCTGTCAAATACCTCAGGAAAACATAACTTTATATTGGAGTCAGCAGATATTCATACAAAATAAAGCATTTTCTTTGCCTCAAGAGAAGACATGAATTTGAACAATAATGTTGTGGTACGTTAGCTAAGTTAGCCTGTTTTTGTTGTTAATGCTATGTAAATTTAGCCTAAATCCTACTAGCTAATTAAACTGGCTAGGCATTAAGGTAATTTCTAGTTAATAATAAATAATTTAAACAAAAACCACCATATAAATTTATATTTAATATAAATTAAAGTTACGTTTCATATAAATAATCCTGTTTAAACCATTTCTGTTTTATTTTTTAATGCTTGAATCGAGCATGATTTGACACAGCTATCTTTATGTACAATAACTTTAAGTAGTTACTCAACCCTTATAACAATTTAAAAAACACAAAACATGGCTTTTTCCCCTCTCTTAGAAAACAAAGTACTTAACCACTGTATTTGATTGTTATTATGCCAACAAGCTATTTGCATTTGTTCATTTGGCTGGCACTTTTAACCAAAGCAACTTATAGCTGAGACAGGATACAACTGAGGATTAAGGGTCTTGCTCAAGGCTTAACGGTGGCAACTTTCAAGATTTCCAGGCCTACTGATTAATAGCCCAAAGCATTTGACAGTGAGCCACCTTTACATCATATTTCCAGTATAATTTATAACATATCACTGTTTTTTAAAATATTTATTCATTAAGAATACTTGGCAAAGCTGGTACTGAATTTCTAACCAGAGAGACCTGTCTTATCAGGCCTATTCTATTTGCTGACCCAAATGCTAGCACCTTCTAGCACTTACATATTCCCTGCTGTTACATCCATGTTCTGTTCAGTGAGCTCACTAGGGTCCACCTACTATTCTGTTTGCACATTGTTCTAAGTCTAATACTCAATTAAGATAGAGTGTGGAAAAAAATCCCAAAGCAAGTATTTGTCTCTAATATTTGAAATTAAGCAACACCTGTGTTCTTATCAGGCTGCTAATGGGTTCATTAGTTCTGCATAATGAGCCTGGTAAGTCTAATCAATATCTTAATAAATCTTGTCAGGGTCTCAGCAGGTGGTAGTGTGCTTGCTGTTGCCTCCTGTAAGGACACAAAGGAAAATGCACTTGTTCATTTAGGATTCACTAGTTTTGCGATCCAAAATTGATAGAAATATGTTTTCTATGCGGGTAATACAAGACTTGTATACAGTTTTGCAGTTACTGGTGTCAAGTCTTATACCACACTATTAGGAAATTTCTTTCAGTCTTATGTGAAAAGATTGAGGTTGTAAGTTTTTGAACCCTTCAAACCCCAAAGCATGCAGTTGTATTTAGGGAATTTTTACTGGAAATATTCCTAAGGGTCCTAGGTTTAACCTTATACATACTAAGTGAAAATGTGCACAAGATTTAATCATGAGTTCTCACACTTTTCTGTGCCAGTTACTATTCATCTCTTGTTGCTGTTGTTACATGTACAAAGTGGCTTGCTAACTCCTGTGATTATTGTGGCTTAAAATTCCACTTGTAATTGCAACTGATCATGGCCAAAACAGGATGAGCTGGAACGTTTGGTACTAAATGCTTATAACGCCGAACAGATTTAATCCTACAATTACATTTAATTTAAGAGCTGTTTTATTGATTTTAAGCTCAGTAATTCAAATCCTTATGTATCTGCTCCTGAAACTCTCAAGTGTACTAACTGACATGCATAAAAATCCACACAACTGCCCTAGTTAGGTCAGTTTATGATATGTGTCTTTTACATTGCGTGGGAAAGTCAAGTCATGTTTTTTTTTCAATAGTAATAATTTTATGTTATTTTTTGTCTCTCTCCATATAATATGCAGGATGCTGATGTGCTATACAACAAGTCAGCAATGCAAGTAAGGCTGTGTGATTTTATTCATATCAGAACTTTTCCATCATTTTCTACACAGAAAATCTACACTATACTGTCAATCTAATTTGATTAGGTTTTGGTTTCTTTCTTTAGAGTGGTTTATGAATGAAGAGTGTTATGAAACTGACAGAGGGAGTGAGTGGATCTCCACTTTTGAAGGTTGATATTATGGCCATGAGCAGGAATAATGATGACAGTTTTTTTATGTCTTCTTCTGTTAAACAAGTAGAAAGAGAGAGAGAGAGAGGGGGTTTTCCAAGCACTTCAGATAAATGAAATGGTTTACTTTTTTACTTATCATTGAAACATAGCAAGCTTACTATTTCAGGTCAAAATGAGTCAACATAGCTTGCAAATCTTGTTGCTTGCTTGTTGATTTATGTACCTAGGTCTTCATGATCTATGCAAAGTATGACCACTGACTGGATCAGTTTACGAAAACAACTGGTCACCTGTGTCCTGTTTTATCTTTAGTTGTTTCTTTTTTTCTTTTTTTTTCTTTCAGTTTTTCCAAATGCCAGTATGTTCAACATGATATGGTACTGCTAAACTGTATTTCATATCTTCCTGTATGTATGTTTTCAAGTTTAAAGCAGTGCAACCACTTTTACTGAAAAGTACCAAAATAACATTATATTTATAATGTAATAATTTATTTTATATCCTATTTTAATTATTTATGCATTATGAACACATTCTTAGGCATGTAAATATATTTATTTTAATTAATATTGTTTCTATTGCTAATAATGGAGATAAAAATATCTTTGGTATTTTCTACATTAAATCTTCCTATTCTCACCATATGTCTAGGTCAGAGGGACGGCTGTTGCTAGGTACAAAACTTGAGACATTATTTCACTTCACTTGTCTGCATAAAGAATCGAAAAAGACAGAGAGCAGGTGTGCAAATAATTGCTTTCCTCAGGTACATTCCTGTTGTGTGGCACCATGGAGGAAACAGATTCCTGGACTGGTTCCTCCTATGCACTTTTGACCCTAGGGCGCTTAGAACATGTGTCTGAAATTGTATAAGTGGGATTTTATTTTACTGTTTTCATGTTTCATCAGTAAGCAGAGTGATGAAAAGAAACCATAAGTCATAAAACACCTTAAAGATTTATACGACAAGTCGAGGCACCTCAACTTATACAAGCAGATATTCCAAATGATCTGGAAAATAATATTGAGCCTAAAAAACTGTAGTAAATCCTGTGGTCTCTATAAATGTTTTTTATTTTTAGTATAATTTTTTTAATAATTTTTTTTTTTTTTAAAAAAGGTATGGTGGGTTAGCCCAAAGTTGTTTAGTTGAACATTACAATCACAGTGCCTGATAACAGAAATTTCACTATAATGGTTATTTGACTGCAGTTGCTCTGAGAATTTTAGAACTTAAATTTCCAAGAGCAGTTTTGCACCCAAATCTGTCAGTGAATAGTTTAATAACATCAACAAAGTCGACTTTATGTTAATTCAAAAGCATTTACAGAATATAGTTACAGAATCTGGTATCACTTAAATGAGAATAGGTTCCTCTCAAGGTTTCTTCCTCATGTCCTCTCAGGGAGCTTTTCCTTGTCATGGTCACCTATGACTTGCTTATTAGGGACAATTTAATAAAGCTATAAAATAATAAATATATGCAGTTCTTATATGAATGGATAATTTTTATTCTTGTAACACTGTTTTGTGACAATATTTATGTTTAAACATTCAATATAAATAAAATTGAACTGAATTGAATTGGGTGGTATGGTACTGTAGTATAGTGTTTGTGGCCTCACAACAAAGGTTAAAATTTTGCCTTTGAGTCTGTGTGCCTGGGGATTGCATGTTCTCTCCATGCTTGGTGGGTTTTATCTGGGTACTCTGGTTTCCTCCCACAGTCCGAAGACATGCAGATTAGGTTAATTGGTTTTTCAAATTGCCCGTAGTGTGTGAGTGAGTGTGATGGATTGGCACCCTTTCCAGGATGTATACCACATAGTACTCAGAGTCCCCTGGCAAAGGTCTCCCATGACCTCCCATGACCCTGTACAGGATAAGCGGTACAGAGAATGAGTGAGAGAGACTGAATTGAATTGAATTGAACTAAATAAAAGAAAAATACAAAGCAAAGGTACCTAGTGCTTTATGTTTAATTAAACATGAAAATGAATCACAGCCATAGTGCTTTGACATTGCTTGCTGAACTCTGAATGAAGTACATCATTTTAAAGTGCCAATTGCATAATCCAGCCATTTGTTTTGATTCGTAATAGTCTGGGGTAAAAAAAAAAAAGAGCTACAATATAATCTCGAACAATGTGAGTTGAACATGAATTGAAATAGTTTCTCACTACTTCTTTGAATAATTAAGTTTCTTCAGCTTCTAACTGTGGTCACAGAGAAACCCTCAGCTATACTGTTCTACATAAAACCTTTAAATGTTTCCCCAGTAGTGCAGTTTAGGAATACTGATTGGTCTTTTTTTCCTCTATGTGCACAACAGATCCTGCTTTATATGATTTCTTTCTCAAACACAACTATTATTTCCTCTTATTGTTAGGAAAACCTTCTTGGTGCATCGTATGAGTAAAAACACAAAAATCACCAGGTTAACTTTGGTATTTCTTGCAATACTTCCAAAATATTCTTCATTGTCACCATCTACTCACATGCTGCAAGACAGACTACAGAATTCCATGAAGACCATGGATTTCTTCTACAAGAAGAGTTTGAGTTCTGATTACAAATCAAGGCCAGCATTTTTTGCTTTTTCATTTCCCATGGTCGTCCATGACTGATTGTTCCGCCTCTCCCCTCGTTCGTTGCTTGTTCTCGTTTGAAGCATTAGTGAAGGTGCCGTCTCCATGCTGCTTTTTCACATCATGCACGGAAGCAAATTTGTATTAGATAGCTGTGGATTTCCCCTGCTTTTTGCAAGACGGGGGATAATTACTACTCTGGAGCCTGTAGATTAGACTGTAATAGAGTTTTGAAGTGCCTGAGTGAAAAAAACTGTAGAAGGAGAAGACAAACACAGGGAGGCTGGGGAGGGGGTTGTATCAGCTACAGTCATCACACAGAACACACAGCCAGGAGCTATTACTGAGCAACTGTCTCATGCACCATGTTGCAGGATGCCTTCAAACTGCCACAGCTGTTTTTATCCATGCGTATTAATTTCATTACTTCTTAGTGTCTAAATATAAATCTTATATGTTAAAGTTTGAAAACTTTTAATGGTATACAAAAAGCTTTCTGAGGAACAGGACATCATGTATTAGCTACCAGTCAATATGCAAATTTCCAGGATGTTTACAGCATCATTTCCTCTCCACTGCTTTAAATGTAATTGAGATTTTTTTTATGTCAAGTTTGATGATTTAACATACATATATACAACACACATACACACACACACACACACACACATACAGTACAGGCCAAAAGTTTGGACACACCTTCACTCATTCAATGTGTTTTCTTTATTTTCATGACCATTTACATT
>JAOVVA010000044.1:22707055-22721368 GCA_028565275.1 Leiocassis micropogon | reverse complement strand
TGAATCAAATGAAAACTAAAAATCTTTCAAATCACATGGGTCAATATTTTATTCACAAAAGAACATAAAGAACATAAAGAACATAACAAATGTTTGAAGTGAGAAATTGTATACTTTTATGCACAAAATTAGCTTATTTCAAATTTGATGCCTGGTACAGGTCTCAAAACATTTAGAACGGGGAATGTTTACCATGGTGTAGCATCTCCTCTTCTTTTCAAAACAGTTTGAAGACATCTGGGTATTGAGCTTGTGAGTTTCTAGAGTATTGGTGCTCGAATTTGGCCCACAAGACACGACAGCGCTTCTGGACTATGTTCATATATGGCTTTCTTTTTCCTTTTTTTTTGCATGATAGAGCTTTAGTTGGCATCTGTAGATGGCACAGCGGATTGTGTTTACTGACAGTGGTTTCTGGAAGTATTCCTGGGCCCATTTAGTAATTCCAATGACACAATCATGCTGATGAGTGAGGCAGTGTCATCTGAGGGCCCAAAGACCACACGCATCCAACAAAGGTCTTCAGCCTTGTCCCTTATGCACAGACATTTCTTTAGTTTCTCTGAATCTTTTGATGATGTTATGCACTGTAGATAATGAGATTTGCAAAGCTTTTGCAATTTGATGTTGAGGAACGTTGTTTTTAAAGTATGCCACAATCTGTTTATGCACTGTTTACACAAATTGGAGAGGCACTGCCCATCTTTACTTCTGAGAAAGTCTGCCTCTCTAAGACATCCGTTTTATAGCTATTCATGTTACAGATCTGATGCTAGATGTTCTCCCAGCTGAATCTTTTCATAATTTCTTGCATTTTTAGCCCTTTCTTGCCCCGTCCCAACATTTTTGAGACCTGTAGCAGGTATTACATTTAAAATGAGTTCATTTAGTGGATAAGAGTGTAAAATGTATCCGTTTTTAAACATTTGTTATGTTCTCTATGTTCTACTGTGTATAAAATATTGGCTCATGTGATTTTGAAAGTCTTTAAGTTTTTATTTTATTCAAATTTCCAGAACGTCCCAACTTTTTCAGAATTTGGGTTATAGTTGTTAAGTCAGGGAAGAATGGCCATACTATTCTGACCTACCAGGAACTCTAGGGTAACTCCAATGAAAAAATTACATTACAGTAACTCTGAGCAGAAAAGCATGTCAGACCACACAACATGCCAAACCTTGAGCTGGATGGCCTACAGCAGCAGAAGGCCACTTGAGGTTCCACTCTTGTCAACCAGGAAACTCCTACACCTACAGTACAGTAAAGACAGACTCACGAACTGATCAAATTTTTTAAAATTATATGTTTTAAAATCAAATCCATGTAAATTGATGCTCTGTGACCTAGTGATTGTCACCTCCCAACACAATTGTTATCTCTTGCCTTCCTCCCTATTCTGAGAGACATATGAATAGGCTGGAATAAAATAGAGATAACTGAAGTGAATCCCGGTGAATTCGTCACACTCCAGTGCTGGCACATAGTTACGGTTCTTTCATGGCCCAATCTTTGCAATCTCTGTGAAATGCTCTTTACATGCAGGCACTATGCAGTAGCTGAATGAGATGAACTGTGGGAACGCAATATAATATAAGCAGCTCTGGAATATGTAAAAATGTGCTTATCTGCATTTGGTTTGAATAAGCAAAATATGGATTTGATACCGTAGAGATGCCCCAGTCCAGAACTTTGCTTGGTATGCCTAGTTTTGGACTCTTAAAAAACTCAAAGAGTTTTACTTCTTAGACAAGATAGTAATGTTCTTTAGAGGTTACGTTAGAATTTATAGCTAACAGCCTCTAGTGGTAGGTTTAAAGTTGGAGTTTCTCAAATACTAGGAATCAGAAGTTTATAATGCTGTAATGAGAGGTTATAATGTTCATTAGCATTTTCGAATCAGAATTTTTAAAATTATGTTACAGCAGATTAGAAAATACTTCCACGGGTGCTAAAAAGTGAATGACTGGTTGGACTCCACAAAATACAGTATACTGTAACTTTGGAACATCAAATGTTGAACGAACAAGTGTCTAGACTATGTTGAACATACTGTACAGTGTTTAATACTGAATGTAAGAGCTTTTTCATACACATACTGTAATGTGACTAGAACTCCACTTATTAGTGAGACTAATCAGGGAAAATAAATGCTTCAGTTTGATAGGGAGCATAAAGAATGGGCTTTGGGGCAATGGAAGAACAGTCATCAGTCATGGTCTGATGAGTTCAGATTGACCTGGTCCAGGGCGATGGGTGCGTTCACTGTGCCCACTGTACAAGCCTCTGGAGGCAGTGTTATAATCCTTTCTATAGTCCTTTCTGGAGGCAGTGTTATAATCTGCGGTTGCTTCAGTTGGTCAGGTCTAGGCTCAGCAGTGTTTCTTGGCAACAAAATTAAGTCACCTAATTAACATGATTTTTTTATGTTCCCTGATGACACAGGCATATCCAGGACTCAAATTGAGAAAGAGTTCTACGAGCATGAAGAATAATTTTCACATAGGATTTGATCACCAAATTTATTTCTTTATTTTTTTTTTGCCAGGCAGTGTATAAGAAGTGGATGCATGTATTATAGTCAGCCAGTATATTTCCTGTTTCCAGAATTGTAATATTACGTATTTTATTTAGTCATAAATTAAAAAAGTGTAGACCAGTTTACTGACACTAATGTATTACATGTAGTTGAATTATTTTTATATTTGTAGCTGTGGACAAATAAAAAACCCACAAACAAAAAAACTTATCAACTTGTTACGTGTATCACCTGTAGCTGAATAAAACTCAACTGCACTAGTTATGATTGACATTATGATGTCATCATGATGTCATTGCCGTTCATACTAGTGGACACGTGAGTCCCAAACCAATTCCTTTTTAGGAATTACAGGATTACAGGAAGCATTTGACCCCATTCACACCTGCATTTAGCTCTGTCCACTTGTGATCTGACCACCCGAGATGGATGCTCACACGAACCCAAACCTACCTTCAGATAAACACAGAAATCACTGCTGAGATGTTTTACAACGGTCACCTGGTCCATGTAAGAAATGTTCATTTGTATCTTTATTTTGAGTTGAAAAAAATCTATGTAAAAAAACTGCAGACATGATGTTTAATTTTTTTTTAATAATATTACAAAACTTTTGTTTTTCATCATACTGCATTTTTGTTTTTGGGCTAAAACTACTGAACAGTTTTGACCTGGGAGTGTATCAGAGATTATTGGGTAGCTGGTAGCAAAAAGCAGAGATTCGGGATTGTCTGTAGTCCCCTGTCCAAAATGTCAAAATGGTTATGTAAATCAAGACGACAACAAAGACGACAAAAAGTCAGCATGATTTTCCAGGGGGAAAATATTATTACCAAAAATTTATTCCTTCATACGTGTTTAACTTTTTTACTTTTTTAAGGTTCCAGAGCACATACCTTAACAAGAGAATAGCATGTATAATAGTTTACTTGATGGTGTCATGAATATATTATTAGGTGTAAGGAGTTACTGTATATGGGGAAAATAGTCATTAAAAGTAAGAAATTAAATTTAAAAAGAGAAAATCTTTTATTTAAAAAAAATGAATGTACTGTCAATCGATTACATTTTTTTATCTAGTTAATCACAGTCATAGTCTGTGATTAATCACAATTAATAGTATAATAGTATATTAATAGTTATATAATAGTATTATAAACGTGGATTGATGGAATAAAGCAATGAATGACAAACTATCAACAGCGAGGCTCGAACCCAGATCCTAACCCATAAACATTCTCATAACATTTTCCCTCATATGAATTTTGATATTTTTATTTCAGACCCACAATGTCTGGAAAATTTAACAGAACTTTTTCTCATGTATGCAAGACAGGATTCTTTACATAGTGAAATTGCTGCTGATATTTTTCTTTTTTTGATGCATTTGCTGGCATTTTGGTGATGTATGTGTGATGTGTATGTGTGTGTGTGTGTGTGTGTGTGTGTGTGTACAGGACAGGTGAACAGCTTGCATTGGCTCAAAACTTTTCAGGCTTCAGGCTGCATTCCTGCATCACTTGTCAGCTCTGCTCACTAGGCACTAATTAAACGATCTAGTTAAGCACATGCAGCGCATAGCTAGATCAGTACTGGCAGTTTTGTACAAGTTCAAGCCTGTGATGAGCGCTGCCTGCTCAGTGAGACCAAACTGATCAGTATAGATGATATCTATACTAGTATCTATATCTTCCATAGTTGTTCAGAAAACCTATTTCACTAAATTGTGTGCCAAATGCGTGACCTGTTTATTATGCAGATTATTATAGTTGCAAACTGGTTAAACCAAAACATTAAAGGAGCTAATTTGAACTGGTGTCTATCGAAAAAAATGTGGTTGGCTAACTCAGACAGAAACCAGTTTAGAAACCCTGGATAAATTTTTATCAAACTCAAGCCAATCATTGCCTGCTGTCGTGTTTCATTTAGCTAATGCAAAGTTTGAATAATTTGAATGAATAATTTTCAATTGAAACAACCTGTTTTACCTACCGTTCAGCATTTTCATCACTGCATAGCATTAACGTCTAGAGTTCACATCCTTCCCATACAGAGTTTGGGTATTACACCTTTGGTCTAGACTGATAAAGTCTTGCCTACAACCCTAGTAATGTATGCAGGAGTTTTTTTTTATTCAGAACCTTAGCATTCTTTATCGTGTTTTACCTGGGGATTCATTCAAGTACCAGTTTGACTCTCTTATGTATATATGAGGGTCGTTCAAGCCAAACCGGGACTTGTGATGAAATTTCTTGTGAATGAAGGCATGACATTTACAGATCACAGTACGGTGATGAGACTCTTAATTGCAGTAAAACATCTCAACAGTGCAAACGTTTTAAAGAAAGCCGTATGTCTGTGAATGACGATCCCAGCTGAGGCGTCTATTGTAGTCGTTTCAAGTGCGTTTCGAAGCAAGTGGAACGCCTGATCCTTGAAAAGTGATGGATAACTTGCCGCCAACTCACCAAAGAGACCCATCTGTCTATGGGAACTATACACGCAATCATCAAAGACCACTTGCACTTTACAGGAACTTGGCTGGGAGTTTTTGCCATGTATTCTACCTTGATGATCTCTAAGCAATAGTGAACGTCTGGGATAAGTAAGTGTAGCAGGGGATTCTATAGAGAAATGATCATAGTTTTTCTCTCATAACTGTGTTCTGCTATTCTGCACAAGCAAATTCCTGGTTTGACCTTAACATTCCATGTGTTTAAACTAAGTGTTGAATTACTGTACATGGTGACAAAACTAGCTAGACTTAACTTTAACCCCAAAAAAACACAAAGACATTAAGACGGATTCTGACTGATCTGACATATTCCCACAATGTCCTTTTTTAACCCAGCAACCTACTGCTAACCCAAGGTTGCCCTTCCCAACCCAGTTGTTCTTGCAAGTTATTCATCAAACAGCGTTGTTTCATTTATTCATTGATGCTATAAACCAATGAGGGTGCAGAACAGACTAAGAAGCCTAAGCTCAGTGTCTTTTACCTTAAAGAAGCACAATAGGTCTTTTAATAGCTTGTCCATACAACTTTTTCTAATACCACTGTAGGAGAATGAAGCTCCATTTATTTACCTGTTTGATGGACTTAAAGCAGACAGTCAAGAAAAACCTGTCACCTAATGCAGATATTCTGAATGCAACCTATTTTTACATTTCATTAAACATTTTAGACATACTGCTTCAGCTACAGTAGGACCTGATTCCAGTTTTGTGGTGAGGAATATTTTAAGATTGTTACATCCAGCTTCCCCTTCTGCTCTTTTCAGCTTACCGAAAATCATCTTATGAAGCTCATATGATTATATTATTAATATCAGTCAAAATATGTTAATTATTTTGTCTTTTTTTGGAGGGGATATCTGTAGTACTCAGTGACCTCCCCGAAGTTGCACTCGCTATGAACTGGGACTTTTTCCCTCCTGTGGTGATGGAATTTCTCCCCAAGGAGAGAAAGATAGAAAACATGGTGTTGGAAATGCGACCTCAAAGGGTCATATGGGTTCAGAAGGTTGGGAATGAGGTCAGCCCTCCAGCAACGTTGAACCTTGTATAACCAGAGTATTTGAACAGATGTCTTCAGCTGTTTCCAAAAGTGTCGCCTTGAGTCGGAGAAAAAAAAAAAAAACTCTCTCGCTGTCCATAAGGCTGTCTTTCATGTATTTAACTCTCAGGTGTCCATGCTGCTTATTATATTAAAGAATATACACTTTTTATTGATTAGTTAATATCAGGTACCTTGCTGATACCTCGCTGATTCATCTTCTCTTTCTATTGGTTCATGTGATCTTTTAATGAGAAGTCGAGACTTAATGGGGCTTTTAATAAGAGGTCTGGTAAAGTGCAACCTGGAAATCATTTTTAAAAAGAGCTTTTTCTTATTCATTCTTTGTTTTATTATTTCTTTCTTTAAATCAGGTCACATGATTGTGTTTGAGCATTAATACAGTAGATTAAAGGAGTTGATAAATAGATTAAAGCAGCATGTAATGTTTCTAATGTACCGTAGGAGGAATTTCAATGATGTCCTCAATCTTTTGGGAATATGGTGTGTGCCACATGGCTACCCTACATGTTTTTTTGTTTTGTTTTTTAAACATGAACGTGCCACAGCAAATTAATTTAGTTTTTTGAGCCATTCAGAGGTGGACTTGCTGGTGTGTTTCGCGTCAGTGTTCCCCCTCTAAATCCGAGTGCGCTTCAGTTTGAGGTTACAAACTAATGGTCAGACATTCTCCTTTAGGATTTTCTGGTAGAGCGCAGAATTCATAATTCCATCAATTATGGCAAGTCTTTCAGGTCCTGAACCTGCAAAGCAGCCCCAGACCATCACAGTACCACCACCATGTTTGACCGTTGGTCTGAAAGTTCTTTTTATGAAACACTGTGTTACTTTTTACACCAGGCAGGACACAAACAACTTATATCTCATCAGTCCACAGAATATTTGCCCAGAAGTCTTGGGGATAATCAAGATGCTTTTGGCAAATGTGAAACGAGCCTTCATGTTCTTTTTGGTCAGCAGTTGCTGTTGCCCTGGAACTCTTTCATGGATGCCATTTTTTTCCCTTTCTTATTGTTAAAACATGAACACTGACTTTAACTGAGGCAAGTGAAGCCTGGGGTTCTTTGGATGTTGTTCTGGGTTCTTTTATGAGCTCCTGGATGAGTTGTCCTTGTGCACTTGTTCCAACACTGTTGGAATTCCACAAATATCCATTTGTGGATAATGGCTTTTTCTGCGGAGTCCCAAAGCCTTAGAAATGGCTTGATAACCTTTCCAGACTGATAAATGTCAGTTACTTTGTTTCTGTTCTTGAATTTCTTAAGATTGTGTTGCTTTTTTAGATCTTCTAACATGCTTCACTTTGTCAGACAGGTTGCATTCAAGTGAATTATTGATTCAACATGTTTGGCAGTAATCAGGCATGAAATTTCAGTGGCAAGTGAAATTTAACTCAGCTTTCCAAAAATTACAGTTTATTCATAGTTTAGCAAGGGGGCAACTACTTTTTCACATAGGACCAGGTAGGTTTGGACAGCTTTTTTAATTAATGAATAAAATCATCATATAAAAACTGCATTTTGTGTTTATTAGTGTTACCTTTGTGTAATATTAAATTAGTTTGATGATCAAGGCAGCATGGTGACTTTGTGGTTAGTAATCACCTCACACCTCCAGGACCTGATTCCTGCCTTGGGTCTCTATGCATGGAGTTTGCATGTTCTCCCTGTCAAGTTTCCTCTGGGTGCTCTGGTTTCACCCCACAGGCCAAAGACATTCAGATTAGGCTAATTGCCATCCCAAATTACCCGTAGAGTGTGAATGAGTATGTGAGTGAGTGTATGTGCCCTCCAATTGGATAAGTCTCCTGGTATAGGCTCCAGGCCCCCCACTGTACAGGATAAAGCGGTATAGACAGTAAGTGAGTGAATCAGGGATTAATAATCTCAATTATTTAAGTTTGACAAATATGCAAAAAAATAAAAAATAAATCAGGAAGGACAGTATAAACACTGGTCAGCCATAGCATTACAGCTACCCAGATAATATTGAGTAGGTCCCCTTTTTGCTACGCAAAGGACCATGACTCATTGTTGCATGGTCTCCATTAAACTTCCGAAGGTATGCTGTAGTATCTGGCACCAAGCGATCAGTAGCTGATCCTTTAAGTCCTGCTAGTTGCAAGGTGGGGCCTCAATGGATTGGACTTGTTTTTCCAGCTTATCCCAAGGATGCTCAATTGAGCATCTGTTGAATTTGGAACCTCTGTCATGTTGACTTGAAAATTCTTGAACTATTTTTGCAGTGAGTCAGGATGAAAAGACCACTGCCTTCAGCGAATACTGTTTCTTTGAAGGGGAGTATTTGGTCAGCAACAATGTTTAAGCAGGTGGTACATGTCAAAGTAACATCCACATGAATTGCAGGACTTAAGGTTTCCCAGCATGACATTGCCCAAAGTATCACACTGCCTCTGCCGGTTTGCCTTTTGTCCTTTTTCCCATAGTGCATCCCCAAGTAGGCGACACACACACACATGTACATCTGCGATGCAGTGTGTGTTCTGACACCTTATTATTAGCACCAGAATGATATTTTTCAGCAATTTGAGTTGCAGTAGGTCTTCTAATTGATCGGACTAGCCTTCGCTCCCTCCCTGCATCAGTGATCCAGTAACTGTCCCTGGTTCACTGGTTTTCCATTCTTGAATTACTTTTGATAGGTCCTGGCCACTGCTGACTGGGAACTTTCCAATTTCCCCAATTCAATGTAATTCTAAGTTTTGTTTGCATAAGTTTTTTTGACAAAGCTTTCCTTCAATTTAAATAAATCCATTGTAATTTTATTTGTACTTTATAGATCTTTTAAGAATGGTCACCATTGAGAGTTTTGCAGGAAAAAAATTGTGCACATAAATTAAAAAGTGTTTAGTCAGACAGAACCTTTGAGTCAAAATAAGCAACATGGTTAGAGCCGGATGTTCAGGACAAGAACTGTTGTTCTATTTTCCCTTCAGTGGTCATACACTTTGAGTTCTGGTTGAGCACTTCCTATTCTCAATTTCTCACACAGACACACAGCAACGATGTTGTCATCATGAAGAAAATGAAGAGAAGCAAGGTATTTATCGGCATGAATACCATAAGGTTAACATTTAGACCAGGTGGCCCATTCACAGTGTATTACAGCCTCATGCCTCATGTGAGGGTTTTGTATAGGACACTATGTAGCCACAGTAGTAAGTGACATGTCAACCTAGGAATTCTGTTACCTATAATGGCCAATCTGTCCTCATTGACTTGTACATGGGACAAAGTCATAGTGTACTTTATGGTGTGGGAATGAACAGACAGGAGAAAACGATAGCAAATTGACAATAACTGGTGAAATGGTTGGAGTGTATAGATTTGTTGGTGCGTTTAAGGTCAGTCCACATTTCTGAAGTGTTGCAGCTGCTTCCACACCCAAGGCATTTCATCAGGCCTGTTAGTTATCTGGCTCAGGTGCGTTTGTAACTCCTGTGGGGGTAGACTCAAAGCCTTGATGTTTAACCAAACATAGCTAAATTCAATGCAAGACAAGAGTAAATACCATGACCTCTGGTGATCAGATCAGTATGCACTGAAGATGCATGAGTGAAAGAAATGACTATATAATATTTTGTTTTGTGTATAGTCCTAGATAGGTTAGTACTGAGAATGTTACAGGTACCAAAAATATGTACTCATACTCCAAAACCATCATCCCTACATAGGATTGAATTCAGATATTTAGTAATTCAGCTTCTTATGTAAGAGCCAGCCTTTGTAATATTTTTATCTAGTCTTGAGCAATAGTTCTCCAGGCTTCCTGAAGGACCCTGGCAAGGTTTTGGCTCTCATTTTCATTCTAGTCTCTGTACCTGACCGGTTTCAGAGGAATGTTTTTGTTTGTTAAGCCACACAGTGACATATTGGTATGAACCAGTTAAAAACAGGTGCTGACCACGACTGACGATCAGGCCAGTGATTAGTATACTGGTAGTGCTGAATGCTGAGTTGTTTGAATAGATGAGAGGGGAAATGAGGTTGCTGCTGAGGTTGTTACGTAGACAACCAATTTTAAATAATATGTTTAGGGACTTTGCAGCGTGTCAGAGATACTCCAATCAGCAATCACCGATCGGTGTGTGGGGGTTATACTGTAGGGTTCTTCCCTTTAAAGTGTTCTATTTATTGTATTGTATTGATAATTTATTTACTGTTTATAGCCGTAAAAATGTAAAACTATTCTAACCAGTAGTGCACAAACATGATTAATAAGGTATCAATTTCTCAGTAAACTCTGAGAAAGTATCATGAATTTAAAACCAAAATTTTTGTGCAACATATTCCATTCTCTTATTATTTAAGGTAGATTGTAGAAAAACTGAAACCAATAGAATAGCTAATGATTGACGTGGGTGAGTGAGGGTTGACTTAACTGCCGCCTTTGGGGATAACTTTAGATACTCAAATTATTTAAAATGTGGCGAATACGATTTGTTGTTTTAAACCTTTTAGCAGACCGTTCTCCCACTTTTCACTCGTCACATTGCAAATGTGATGTCTTTTAGACAAGAGACTTAGTAATATTCCGGGTGATGGCATGTTGATGTGGCTGTCAATTTGCTGCTTTGAGACAATGACCATTGTTAAAAGCACTATATAAATAAAATTGAATTGAATTGAATCAATTTAATTAGTTCGTATCCTCACAATAGTATCGGTTTATGTGAGCGGCCAGTTGAGAGACAACCGATTAGTAAAAATTATCTGCCAATTTCGGTTGGCAACTGGTCGATCGGATCGCCCCTGTACCCCTAAATAGATGGGATTGAGATATGGTCAATTTGGATCCAAGTGACCACCTTAAAGCCTTCTTCATGTTTCTCAAACCATTCCTGAGCCATTTTTGCAGTGTGTTGTCCTACTAAAAGAGGGCAATGTCATTAGGGAATACTGTCATGAAGGTGAGAACTTGTTTGGGTAGGTGGTCTAAAGAACCCAAGGTTTCCCAGCAGAACATTGCTCTGAGCATCACACTGCCTCCACCGGTTTGTCTTCTTTTCATGGTGCAGTCTAGTGCCATCTCTTCCCCAGGTAAGTGACGCACATACTGTACACGTAGCCATCACATATTGGCTACATTCTGATGCTCACATGGCCATTTTAGACACTTTTGGTGGTGGACAGAGGTCAGCATGGTCACATTGATTTGTCTGCACAGCTACACAGCTTCATAAGCAACATTGTGTGATGCACTGTGTGTTCTGACGCCTTTCTACTATATCCAACTGTACCTGATCCAACTGTATAGCCAACTGTACCTTTTACAGTAGCTCTTCGGTGGGACTAGAACATATGGAACAACCCTTGGGAGTGTAGGATCCTGTCGTTTGGGTCAGTGTCTATGCTTCTTTCGATGACTTTTGGAAGGTACCAACGACTGCATACTGGGAACACCTTATCAGACATGGCTGTTTTGGAGATTCTTATATCCTGTCATCTAGCCATCACAATTTGAGGTTTCTTAAAGTTGCTTTATTTATTGCCAATTTTTCCTGCTTTTAACACATCAACTTTGAGGACTTCAGTTTACTTACTGCCTAATATTCAGTTAAAAAAACAAGTTTATTTGTATAGCCGCTTTAAGAATGGACATATTCACAAAAGATCTTACAGAAACGTAATCACATAATATATTTTTAGTAAAATTTTAAGTATGTATACATTTATTTCAGTGATGCATGGAAAAACTCCACTCTTGACTGGTGCTGCTGTAGCAAGATAATCAATGTTATTAACTTCTGCTGTCAATGATCTTAACGTTATAACTGATCTGCTGCGCAAAACGGTTCAAAATTTATCTAAATGGGAAAAAATAGGCAACGCTCTCACATCCTGCTGTATATCTAATCATAAGTCGAAAGCTGTTCCAAGAGGTACAGTAGGAGTCTGTTTGGTCTCCAGGAAAATGGTAGGTGTACAAGTTATTAGAGAATATACAGTATGGGCTGTTCTGTAAAGGAACGGCCAATCCATTTACCATACATAATGACAACTACATATCCAGAAGTACGGTATGCAAAAGCAGGAATAAATGGTTTGACATGCTGATTAGAATTCTTGTGATCGACTCATTTCTGTCGCTCTTTTAACCACACAGAGTTCAAAAGTTAACAGATACAAAGGTCACACAGAGTATTTTTTTTAAATAAACCCTTGACGGGTCAACCCTGTACTTGAGAACACAGCAAAGAAAATAATGAGTATTGGTCCTGTTCCCAACGATATTAATGTTGTTCAATTAGACTGAGAAAGTGATTCCAAACTCATTCAATTTGTCATGCAGTAAAAATGACCAAAAATGACATTTAGGTTTGAGGGCTTCATAGTTCTGTAGATAGCAGCTGCGAGACTGCTCATAAGACACAAACTGAGTGGAAGGGACAGTATTGTACCGTAGAATTGAAGAAAAACTGGACCAACAAACTAAAAGAGGAATTAAATTCAGACTGCATACACAAAGCATTTTGAACCAGTTATTTATATAATTGTTTAGTACATGTGTTCTCTTTGCTCAGGTTCATTTATGATTCTGCTCTGTCTTTGAAACTGTTCAACAACTTAACTCTGTTTATGAGAACACGAAAAGCCTGGACAGCAGAACAACTACAAGTTCCACTCCTACTGCGACTATGGCAAAACACACTCAATGGGACTCTCTAGAGGTCACGCTAAAGACCATTTGACGAGAACAGATGGATGAAATGAGCCAACAAGTCTAAAGGGTAGTCTTGCAGAGGCTGATTTCTGGTTCACATCAGTTGCTCTCTTCACTCACATGGCCCTTGCACGGCTCTGACATGCTGTAGAGGGTCAGAGGGTTTTGCAGAGATCTACCTTCATGATTTGAGTGCTCTCAGAGTGCTATCAGAGTGCTGATAAGATGCAAATATTTGGGGGGATTTCTCTTGATGTGTTCAGACATTCTGTTGAATGCAAGATGAAATCAAGCTTCACCCTTGAGTGTCTTTCCCTCTAACCCGTGTGTTTCTGTGTGTTTATGGTCCAGAATGGAGCGGTTCCAGGGGAGCAAGTGAAGAAGGATGAGAATTCCCGACGAGGAAACTGGGGGAACCAGATTGAGTTTGTCCTGACTAGTGTAGGGTATGCAGTTGGGCTGGGCAACGTCTGGAGGTTCCCTTACCTCTGTTACAGGAATGGCGGAGGTGACTATGTTGATTTTTTTTTTCCATCTTTTCCGATATTATGTTAATGGAGCTGCTATTTTATCATCTCTGGGATAAATGTGATTCTATGTTTATTTAATTACATGTCTTCTCTTTAAACCTTAAATCGAGGTTAGGCCTCTAGTGTCTAGTTCCAGTTTACTTTAAATGCTGTCAGGGGTATCATCGATTCTTCATTTATGAGCTTCAATGACTGTATTCTCCAGTGAGGGTCTTAGACACTTAGGAGTCAATTAGACCAAACTTAAGTATTACTGGGCTTTTTCAGAGATTTTGTCACTGCCCAAAAAAAAAAAACTTTGCACCTTATTGACTTATTGACCATGACCTATAACTTGAGCATCAACACTAGGGTTTTTATTAAAGGTACAAATGCAGTGTGTTACATCATCACATGCTTTTTTCCCCCCAAACTTCATATCAATGCAATCAACGCACACACAACTAGTTAGCTTTCCATATGTTCTTCCATTATTTTGCCTAGCAATTTTAGCCTGGCCCTGAATACTAGTCAAAAAGATTTCTTAACATTCTTTGTATAATTAAGTTCTCTTCATTGACTAATGAGGTGCGATACTTTGGAAGATTTTCTACAAAAGGAAATCCCTCTCTTGGTGGGTTCTACCATCAGGGATCTATCCCTGTCCTGTAAATCTCTTTATTTCTAATGAAAATAACGGCTAAATAAAATAGAAGGAAAAAAAAGAAAATGCTTGAGTTTTCCTGGGATTGGTTGGTTTAACTGCAGCCGTGCTTTGGAATAAGAGAATAATTTGCTCACTTTCGAGTGTGTGTGCATGGAGTTTGCATGTTCTCTCCGCACTTGCTGGGTTTCCGCCTGGTACTTCGGTTTCCTCTCACAGTCTAAAGACATGAAAATTTGACTAATTGGTGTTTCCAAATTGCCCACAGTGTGTGAATGAGTGTGTGTGTGTGTGTGTGTGTGTGTGTGTGTGTGTGTGTGTGTGTGTGTGTGTGTGTGTGTGT
>JAOVVA010000044.1:22682477-22699143 GCA_028565275.1 Leiocassis micropogon | reverse complement strand
ATATTTGTGTTTAGGATCATCTTTTTCAAATCTGTCCTCAGTTAGAGTTAATTGAATGCTGGAGTTAATTGAAGTCTAATTAAGGAAAAGAAATCAGTCATCCTCACTGACCTCATCGTATTGCGTAGTGTGTTCAATACCGTACGTCATTATATATCATGGTACTAAATTGTTGTGCATTTTAGATTTTGTAAAGATACTAGAGGATCAAACGTATTAACTTTTTTTCAATGTTTACCATTTCTCATCGACTAGATTTTTGCGTATTATTTCTCGAAAGAGACGTAGCATTGTCAGGTCTTGGGCTGTTTGCTGGAATTGTCACTTTATAGTCATTCCAGTCACAAGGCCTGTCTTTTAGTGTCACAGTGACCCACATTCTCATTGTTAGCAGGATGTTGGCCACTTATATATGTTAGGGATATTGCCAGACGGTGCCAGAGGAAGGCAGTGGTCGAGCAATAAGTAGCTGCTATAAGTGCATTTCATGATGCAATTGATGAGGTGGTGTTTCTTCTTTTTTTAATCTTGTAACAGTACATCACTGGGTCCTATTTGGCATTTGAGTCCTTTTTATTATGTTCTGTTTTATTCTATTTTGTAGTTTTCCTTTTTTTAAATACTGGCTTCATGAAAGTTTCATGATTATACTTTTTGTCCCCAGAAAGTGTAGAAAAAGGTACAAACTAACTGAAACAGTGAATTCAGCAATAATTTTTTTTTTTTTTTAAGAAATAGCTGGAGGTAGGAGGTATCAGACACTCATTTGGGCAAAGCACAGTGTAAATCCTTGATGCGAGTAATTTTTACAGAAATAATAAGCACACAGTTAAACCTTGTCACTGCACTGAATTCAGTTACACCGTTTAAAGAAAACCTGCTGCTTTCACATGCTCAAAATGTCAAAGGTTTCTTCACCACATCCTCTTCCAGACATCTACCTTTTATCTTCCTTCTTGGGTTTTCTTCTCAGCTAGAACATTTCCAATTCCTCACCGCTCCCCAGTTTTCCCTTTCTCACACCATTACACTGAGCCACGTTCCCACTACGTCCTCTGAAAAATGGGTGAACGGAGGAAGAACTTGGCAGGAATGCAAGTATGGCAGGAACACACACATTCATAAAAAGACTGGTGAGGATGTGGTCGAAGCCAGACCTCGGAAGAACTAAATAAGTACTTAGTAATGACAGCATTTTGAGATTGGATGGCATTCTGACTGAGTCGTCATTAGGATGTCATTGATGGAGTTCTCAATAACAACCTCTTCAGGCTTGTACTATGACCATGGTACTGTATAATATAAATACTGGATATAATTCCTCACACAATCACTTTGTGATGAAAAACTTCACCATATTTATATAAACCTGCTGGATGCAATGACACATAGTGAGTGAAGCAATTTCTCTAACTTCAAAGAGTGAGTAAGGGAGTGGTGCGATCTGATGGGACGGAGTAATAAGTTTCGATCTCAGTGGACCTGGTGAGCACTTGATCATTAAGTTAAGTTCAGACTTTATTTATCACATATACATTACTGCACAGTGAAATTCTTTATTCTTCCCATATCCCAGCTACTCAGATCGTAGGATGAGCCATTACTCTACATCCCTGATCAGTAACTCAGTAACATGTCTAAGAAGTAGAATAAAGTTTTTTAGATTTTTACCACGTTCCTGCTGCGTTCTTCGATATTCTTAGGACACAGTAGGAACTTCATGGTTTCTGTCGGAATCTGACGGGGCATAACTTGCAGCTCTTCCGTCACATCTGGGGAAAAAAGTGCTCTCTGAACGACAGTAGAAAAAGTAACGGCATCCCTTTCACCCCAGAGTAGGATCAGTTTTGCTCACTCCGACCCCCATCCACAGATGTCTATATATAAAATTGGCAAGATTCAACAGCATTGTTCCAAAAAATCTCTAACTTCAAAGCCATGGATGTGACTACAACATTCATGATACTCAAAAGAGACACTCAGTCAGGCTGAACATCTAACAGACGTCTGGTAACAGGCCATGATTAAAATTTTCACCAATTTTTATGATGAAAAATATATTAGCGCATACCAGCCTTCCCATGCCAGGAATGGGTTGATATGTGACAGACATCTTCCCACGATGCCAGCACACTGTGTCTGAACCTCCTCCTCTAAAATTAATATTTTGTTAGTGTGTAAAATTCAGTTCATTTTTATTTCTATTTTAGCGATGACGAGACTCGCTCGGATGCAAACACACCCTGGTCCTGAACTGTTTTATTTTTAAAGTGATTTTGAAAAATGATAATTCAATAACTAGATTGGCGTGTATGCGAATTTTTTTTAATTATTTTATCAAATCGGGGAACATATTGTACTGTAGCTCTTTTGGTTCGGATTTAGTTTTATTAGCCGGCGTTTCTGTGTATTCAACGTTCTCTGTAGTGAAAGTCTTTCACTAGTAAGTCTTTCCGTAGTGCAGAATAATAGTGGTCGTGTGTAACTAGCCATGCGGTCATTTAACAGAGTTTACCTTAAAAAGAGTTTACCTTTTTAAGAGAGTCGCTTTTGTTTTATTTTTATAGTACTAAAACTGTGTTATCTTAAAGTTGTCTTTTTTTTTTTTTTTTTTTGTATCTGTATGCAGTGACACTGTTTATTTTATCTCCTTAAACCAGCTGATATCAAAAATGTTGCCAAACTAACACTCTGGACTGAAACTTGAAGCACAGAGGAAGGATTTTCACAGTGCTTAAATAAGAAAAGTTATTCACCTCTTTTCCGCAGTACAAATACAGGTTTAAAGGGTTATTCCTCTACTATAGTGTTCATTCTGCCTGAAACACCTTCCCCAAAGCATGCAGTATTATAGCAATCTGTGACTCTATACACACCCTGGTCCAACTGAATGTGCATGCCAAACTCTTTCCATAGATGTGTTTGATAGAAGAGTTCTTTTTCGGTTTAGAAAAGGGTGAAGAAAAATGAGTGTGAAGATTGGGACAGAGTATAAGAATTACTAGTACAATGGGAAGGAATAATAAAAAAATTAATCTAAACAGCAGCTTGCTAATATTAATAATAACTTTTGTTTGGCAAGCTGATAGCCTACAAGTGTGTGGGGACATCTGGGAAAACCCTGAAAAGCAATTTTTGTGTACTATATACAAATAGGGTAGACCCCTGCTACAAAGACTACAGAGTTGCCCAAAGGTGTGCATCCATAAACATAAATTTATTTAAAAATGTAAATCACAGCAAATGAGGCGGCACAGTGGCTTAGTAGTTAGCACTCTCGCCTTGTACCTCCAGGGTCCTGGTTCTATTCCCGCCTCGGGGTCTCTGTGCATGGAGTTTGCATGTTCGCCCGTGCTTGGTGGGTTTTCTCCCACAGTCCAAAGGCATGGCAAGTTACAGTAGGCTAACTGGCGTTCCCAAATTTCCCATAGTGAGTGTGTGAGTGTGTGTGCCCTGCAATGCATGGGCACCTTATCCAGGTTGTACCCTGCCTTGTATACAGGATAAAGCGGGATGGATGATGATAAGTGAGGTACAGCTAATCTTTAAATTTATGGCCTCTGACTTTGCGGCACACCTGAAAACACAAATGTTGATCAGAACTTGCATTGTATGCAGAGATGATTTCCTCATTTAATGTGCTTGATTTAAGATGACCCAAAAAATAAGCGTCAGCTGGTGTCAGGTCTGGCTCTATTCGATTTCCTACTGTTAGTTTGGAAAACCATCTTGGGTCTGCAATAACAAGATAAATATAAAATTTCATATGTGATAAAATGCCTATGGTTTCAGATTTTTGTGCCACTCTGTATTTTGTAGATAAATGTCTTCCCATATACAGTACGCCAATCAGCCATAGCATTACAACGCAAACAATATGCCCAATATTGTGTTCTGGCCCCTGAGAGCAAGACTACGCAGGGCCTCTCGGAGTGTGCTGTGGTGTCTGGCACAGAGCTGTTGGCCACGGATACTTTGGGTACTTTGGGCTGTGGTTTGGGGCCTCCATGGATTGCACTTGTTTGTCCGGTGCATCCCATGGGTGCTTGATCGAGGTTGGAGGTCAGGTCAGCGGTCTTGGGCTGTTTCCCGTGCACTGGATTATTCTGGTGCCTTTCTATTGTGCCCAGCATTGACTTTTCTTAGCGAGTTGTGGCTTTTCAGGGATCAGACCAGATAGACTGGCCTTTGGTCCCTGCGGGCATAAATGAGCCTTGGGAACAAATAACCCTGTGACCAGTTTACTGGTTTCTAATAAATAATCAATGTCAATGCTATGGCTGGTAGGTCTATGCATATATGGTTATATATTCAGGCCCTTATCGTTTTTCCTATTGCACATACAGTAACTAACTACCCAGTTTATCAACAGTTGATGTTAATTGTATGAAGAAGCCTATCTTTAGGTAGACTGATTGTTTTACCATTGCATGCATTAAACTTCCAGAACAGGATGATAGCAAAGGCAAAATTAATGGTGCTTTCACACTGTGGTCTCAGGCCCACATCTGAGTAGACTTGACCCCAAAGTCTGGTACGTTTGAGTAATGTGAACAGTCTGCATGGTGCCTGGGTATGGATGAGTGTACCATGCTCAGGCCAACTGTACCTATGGATATTTCCGTGTGCATCATATGATCTTATGAACTGCACAACTGTAGCTGATAAACTAGGAACACAAGAGACTTTAACTCTTCTGAAATATCAATATTAGGCATAGCACAGAGATTGACTTGTGCTGTTCTTCACTTTGCGTTGGAGGCTCGCACAGCAACACCTGCTGCTGGAAGTATGCACCTACATGAAAGTGTACTCTGGTACGGAGCAATAATTCTAATGTGAAAGCTGGGCAGGGGGGGAGATTAGGGGAGAGGGCGGTTGGTCAATTGTACCCGGGCATCGTATAACACAGTCGTGCCTAGTGAGAAAGCACCGTAACTTTTACATTTTGCGTTTAAGAAGAAAAAACACTCATACAGCCACAACTCGATCTTTGCAATAATTTAGCCACTGTGACGGGTTTTCACCACCTCATGTGTAGCTCCGAAAATGAGTCATTTTAATACAAAATAGCCTCCGGTTGTTTTGTGTTGCTGATTTAAACAAAAGGTCACAAGCCCTAAAGTTGCACAGTCACTGCGAAATCTCCCGATAGCGATATTGTACCACGTTATACCATTATGTACTCCAGGTTTAAATGCCTGAGCTGCTCATTTGTGTGTTATTCATTTTCACTCTAAATATAGCTGAAGTGATTTTGTTTTTTTTTTATCTTATTTGGACAACGACAGTATAGCATGCCTAAAACTGTGATTTGTTCTTTTTATCCAGCTGCTTACTGTTGTAAAGAGACATTTTATTTGTGAACAGAATGCATCATGTTGCATTTTTGTGTTGTTCCAGCACTTTACAATTACACTTTGACGACGTTTAATAGCACCATATGTTACAACCCAAACCACTTTCTACTAGCATAAGAAAAAGAAAAAGTGAAGGTCTGTGTCCACTGCTGTACTGTACACTACTGTCACATCCTGGTGAAATTACTGTGAGGGCAGGGAGGGAGAGTAAAGCACAATGAAAATGAGCTCAGAACTTTCTATCAAACATATCTAACCATGTCTTGGAATCTTAGGGCCAAATTGCATCAAACATTGTCTTAGTCACATCAGCTGTGTATCTTAAATGGTTCAAATCCGAATGGTAAAATAAAGTTTATTTTAAAGATCAATTGTCTGTGTGCCTTTTGTGGACTGAGATGTTTGAATGCATTGCATTTACAGTATGAAATAAATGTCTTTTAATAAACCTATCCTACTATAGTATATAGTCAGTAATGTTAATAATCTGTCTACCTAGCTACGAGATAATGCACTTTTATTGCAGAGAGTGTGGAGCTGTTGCGGTCAGATGGCACTGAGCTGTCTGACGGACTGCCAGGTGTCTGCCCACCCGCTGCCCCATGCTACGGGCTTTCTGCCCTGTCGGTGGGGCGGGTATCAATGATGTTGGGGCAGCTCCGAAATGCTGTACCAATGCCCCATCTTTAAGTCTACAAGTTGCAGATCCTCCAAATGCAGTTTTTCTCTCACTCTGTGTAGTGGTTAAAGAAGCAAAGGTAATTTGTTGCATTGGCTGGATAAGAGAGTTCTCCAAATCCAGTTCCTGAAGCTCTGGAGGATTTGGGGCCGACCCTGGAAGCTGTGTAAACATTGCGTGCCTGGTTTTTCCCAGGAGGGCAGGTCTTTTATCACACGGTGCTACAGATGGAGGAGGCTTTGGTTGAAGAAAATGAGTTCTAGGTGAGACTTGTGAGACTGACTCCTTCTTCTCTGGGTCATTCACTGAACTAATCAACTCCATTTTCCTAAAAAAAAAATGATTATTGATTTTGTCAGTATCTAAACCAAAAAAGTACCAGCATATTTTATAATAAAAAAATAGTTTAATGGCAAATATTTGTGAAACAGGAAATTTTAGTCAGACCTTCTGGGAATGTGGTGACCGTCAGGTTTCGGCTTATCTGTGCATGTGGCTTCATCCTCCAAATTTAGGGTTTCCAAGTCTTGCTTGATGAGACGTCGTTCGTTTTTCAGCTCTATGAGGAAATAAGCATCAAAAAAGTAACATGTGCATCTCTTTATTCACAAACCCCCTCCATTCCCTTCTATGCAGACAGACTGCAATATAAAAAGCATATTTCTGTATTAGTGCTGTTATAACAAAGCAAATATTTAGACCCAGCACATACTGTATTTTTATGAACTTAACTTTTCCAGAGGCAAATGTGTGTTATTGAGGCAGGACACACTGACTGATCGCTAGGGCTAAGAGCTGTATGCTTGATTTCAGGCACTCTAATCAGGAATAGTGTAATCTGTGCTCTGTATGCAACTGATCCATTCAGAGGAGTGAAGCAACCATGAAACCTGAAATAAATTCATCACCAAACCACTAGATGGTAGCGAAACCCAATCCAGGAGCTCATCCCTGAACATCTGGATATGGATGATAAGAACTTGGTTTCAAAAGTGCCTAAAATGTACAGTGTTTTCTAACACCATATAACTACTGTTGATTTCTCCTATCACATCAACTGCAGTTATTAACATCAATTACACCAAATCAGGAAATGGAGATCAAATATTTCACTGCATATTATACAGTGCAAAGCCGGTATGTGATATGTATAAATTTTAAATTGGAATTTGATTTGAATTTGACATTAGATTAGTGAATAAATCCATATTTGTATTCCTTTTTTAATGAATATCTGGTTTCTCAATTTAATGTTGTTGCATAAGTTCATTAACTTCTTAATATCTTAATTGTGTAATTACTCATACATTTATTTAACAAAGGGTTTCTTAAGCAATTAAGTGTTTAACAAAAGTTTCCAAAACAACAAGTATAACAATAATAACAATAACAACAACAACAGCAATAATAATAATGATGATGATGATGATGATGACAATGATGCTGCTTTTTCACAGAACCTTTAAGACAAATAGATTTTTGTAGTATCGGTTAATGGTTTATACTCAACAGAACGTTATTGCATGCCTCCTTTTTTCGTTACTGAGACATCCAGACCATTTTGCATTTCAGGTTTTGGCTGAAAAAAGCACTCCAGATTATCCACAGATTGTTTCGGTTCACATGAAAGGTCTTTCTTAGTGACTCTCTAAGTATTTCACCACACTACTATTTCACGACAAACACATGCTATTTAATATATTAAAGGTTTTTCAAGTTAACAATAAAACAAACAAAAAATATATTTTTCCTTTTCATCTATCTGTCTGCTTGTCTGTATGTCATTTGTTCGGTTTTATCCAACCAGTGCTTTACATCAAAGTGCTCCTTAATCATGTTCAACCCAACAGGATATTTATTTCATCTGCTTATGCTGGTACCCTGGATCATTTCATGTGTGATAGATTAAAAATATTAAATCCTCAAAACATTGAAACAAGTCTACATTTAAACAAATTCTGGTGGCCTAGACAAAAATCAGAACACGCAATTCTGCCGTTCTACGTAATAGTTCTTTTTTTTCAATAGGAATATTTTACCTACATGTTTGAATCTTGGCACTATTCTAAGTAAATGGAGTTTGCAAGTTGTTCCCAGGTTTCCTTCAGATACTCCAGTTTCCTCCCATACGGCAAAGCTATGCAGTGGCATTTCCTCAAAGTCCATAGTGTATGAATGGATGTGTGTGTGTGTCACCCCATCCAGGCTGTACCTCACCTTTAGTCTGATTTCCCTGAGATAAGCTTCCATGCAACCATGCACAGGATAAACGGTATAGATCATGGATGGATGGATGGATGGATGGATGGTATAGATTATGGATGGATGGATGGATGGATGGGTGGATGGATGGTATAGATGTTGGATGGTTGAATGGATGGATGGATGGGTGGTATGGATGGATGGATGGATGGATTGATGGATGGAATAGTTTATGGATGGATAGATGGATGGATGGATGGATGGATGGATGGTATAGATGATGGATGAATGGTATGGATGGATGGATGGATGGATGGAGTATAGATGATGGATGGATGGATTAGATGATGGATTAGATGATGGATGGATGGATGGATGGATGGATGGATACAAAGCTTTTTCTCTAGAAACTTTTTTTACACAAGATTACAATTGTGGTTGATCCAGAGTCTTTCCCAGGATTGTGCAATTAAGAGTAGGGAATCTATAGCACAGCATCAGTAGGTAATTTTAGCTGTGATTTAAAATTCTAGCACCATCAACTAAAAAAAAGTAATGAATGAATATAGTTAAAATAATTGGGGTGTGATTATAGTTTTAGCTGCATACTCACCTGTTAGAGTGGGCTCCATGGAGTTTTTCTGCTTCAGATATGCCAACTCCACACTCTCCTGAAATACACACACTGGTGAGGGTACTATACTCCAGGAGCAAACTGTGCAATTCTTTGCTTTGACCTTTACAGAAACCAATAAATGGAGCAGCTGATTACAGAACAGAATATGGAAAAAGGCTAAACCCTACAACATATTGGTCATCATGGTCAGCCCAAACTGCGAAGTAATTACACTTCAAGCATCCGTATTACAATACTGCTTTAGATGACACAGACCATGCTCTCTCATTAGCACATGTGATATCGAGCAGCTGGCAGTGAAGGGGCACTGAGGGCCCATCAAACCCTCTTTATGTGCTGTGAGCTTATTGCTCTGACATGGATTCAACAGCTAAGTATCCTAGTGGGCAAGACACAGCTGTTCTGATGCTTGTGTTAAGTGTGTGCTAATTTTCTCCTCACGGTGCGGTTGCAGCAGATGGCCATGTATGCTTGCCCAGTATGGAGAAAAGCCTTCTGAAACACTGCTTGAAGAAGAGCAAAGAGGAAAATGATATAAAATAAATGTGCACTTTTTAGAAGAGGGGATTCTCTCTGGTGTTGGTATGACAGTGGGGTAGTAAATGTAAATACTTTTCAAACAGATGAGTAATAGAAAGTGTACCTCATTAAAAGCTGTTCTAATATTCTATATCATATGGTAGCGAGGATGGAGGCCTTGAGTGCTACGTGGGTATACAGAATGTATGTCTAGGAATGTGCGGATAGATGGTTTTCCCATCTGTGAGCAGAGGGAAGTGCCACATCTGGAACTGAGTTCAATGCTATACCAACACAAACTGGAGAAAGTGTGGGTGTATAAGAGAGAGAGAGAGAGAGAGAGAGAGAGAGAGACAGAATAGTAGAGCATATTTGTGACTGATGGATTATAATTCTTAATATATTAATCATTTGAGAGTTTTTACATATTTATAGTTATGGTGACTGCCATGGATTGTCCATGAGACAAGTTAGTTCCAGATGTTGTTATGAACATTTTGTCAACAAACCCGACAACCTCAATAAGAGATTTCAACAGAACTATTGCATAATATTAATATACATCTTTTTTTGTTTTGTTTTTTTGTTTGTTTTAACCTTCTTGATTTTTCCTCAGCTTTTTCTAAGATTTTAAGCTCTTCGTATTTGTCCCATGCTCTGCTTTTTTTTTATGAACTTCAAAGTTCTCCTAACTACCTTAGCTCCACTGGATGGTTGTGCTACACTGTTATGAGCATTATTTCATGTGTATTAGATCAGACACTTTGAACTGACACAGTGGTTTTGATCTTGGTCAGTAAATGGATAATGGCCAGGACATAAAGTACATTGCTTCACAGGGCACACAGGTATGTTCCTGTTTGATGTGCACATTTTGAAGAGTTCTTGCTTGTACTGTAGCTTTTGCTTTTAAAGACTAGCTATCAAGCTCTAGGGACTATTTTAGTACCAAGTAGTTCATTTGCTTACAATTCATACATTCCTATAGTTTGTGCAGCTGTGTTGATGAATCTGGCCAAACACATGAATGGGCATCATCAGCACTAAAGTGAAACCCAAGCTTATATTTATGAATTATGAATCCAAGAGGCTACAGTATATCCACAAGAGCCACAACACTCAAACCACCTCCAGGTAGATTGAATAACATTGATTATCAGCAATAAACTGGTGACAAGATCTTTGGCACCCAAGGCTCATTTATGCCTGTGAGAACAAAGACTTGCCTGTCCAGCCAGATCTCACAGTAAAGCCTATGTAGCACAAATTGCTGAAGAAAAAAAAACAGTGCTGGCTAAGAAAGTATGTTATCGGAACATTTAGTGCATCACAGCTTCCTGTGTATGGGGCTTAGCAGGTAAAAAGCTCAAGGTTGTTGATCCAGTTTCCAAATTCCCCAAATCTCAATCCAATCAAAGCATCCTTGGATTCCACCAAACAACTCAGATCCATGGAGTTCCCATACCGCAACTCATAGCGTCAAATGGATCTGCTGATAACATCCTAGAGCCAGACACCACGGCAAACTCCCAGAAGTCAGGCATGTGGAGTCATGCCCTGAGGGGCTAGAGTTTACCCAGCTGCACATGGGGAATCTGCACGATATTGGCCTTAATGGTTACAATGGTTATGGCTGGTCGGTGTAGAAAAGATATAAGACATAGAGCCTAGAACCCCCGATCAGCAATGCAGAGCCTCAACCACTCAAACCACAATGGGGTCAAATTGGGGGGGGGGGGGTGTATTTGGCTTGTTTATTGTTTTTTTTTCCTTTTTCTTTTTCTTTACATACAGTATATAGCGTAAAAGCCTGAAAACACAGTCAGATCTGGATTTATATTTTTCTCCTAGGGTTTTGAAAATAGCCTGAACTCATCTTACAGTAACCGAATAGGCTTCAGTAGTCAGAGCACTTCTGCTATGACAGAGCGCTGACCTTTACTCAGAAACCCATATTAAAGCTATATGCCTTCAGGTGTAGTGACATCAATGCTTAGGTTCCAGGCATAAGAAAGACTGACTGATTGTCAAGCAATTTTAATCAACAAGAACATAAACAATATTTACAATACATAATTTACATGATTCTAAACAACGAATGGGAATCTTACCTGCAGCAACTGAATGTCATTTTTCAGAACCTCACACTCCTCAATAAGAAGAGATCTGTTGATCAATACAAGCAAACAATTTGAAGTAACAGTAAGATCACACTCATAAAAAAAAAAAAATTATATTATTTGTTATATGTTAAGATTGACAGAAATATGATTAAAGCATTAACAGACATTATTACAGTCACTGAGAATGCACCAATAGTTGACATTTTTGCTTACCTCATTATTGTTCATTCTTAATTCTTATTTCCCTTTACACATTTTAATGTGCATTCATTTTATTTCTAGTTTAGACTATTGGAACACCATACTACAAGGCTGAAATTTAAAGACTCAAAGGCTTTTTTTTTTAAGAATCAGGAATGAAGTGAAAGAAGGGCCTACTCTTTCCCTGTTACATAAACACTGTAGGCTTTTAATTTGCTTCCTTTCTTAAGGACTCGGGAATCTCACATATGCCTGGGTCTGCTATTCATTTGCTCACAAAGGGGGTTTCTGTTCTGGTGAATTGAACTGGCCCACTTCCTCTCCACTCTACACTTTCCTTCGCTTCAGTATAGAAAATAGTGCAGGATATTATTTGTTAAGTTAAACACATGGCAGTTGATACCAACCAGGCTTCTGATTAAAAAGATGATAATTGCTAATTATTACTAATTGCTAACAAGACCTCTCTGGGTTAAAGTAAGATTTGATGTCCTAAAGATAACTGTAGATGTTGTGTAGGCGGCTGGGAGTCTAGACAGGGAGTGTCACTGAAGGCGAAACAGAGGAGAGGAAGAAACAGAGGGAGAGTGCTTAGTCTTTAAATAGTATGTCTCCACATACTGTACAGTATGTCTGCTCTGTGCTCACAAACAGCAAGAAATCACAGTGGAAGGACGTTCATTCCACAACATTTACCTCATTTGGATCAAAATAGAATGAAGTAGGAGGCCACACCAATAGATTTCTATAGTGTTCCTAAATAAAAATGGGTTTAAGGTTTTTTTTATAGCCATATTGTATACCATATATGTTTAAAAAAAAACACACACTATAAGATTTTGTTCGACCACCTTTACTTTTGATTATGGCGTCCAAGGTGCCGAGCAGTGGATGTGTGAAAATTATTCCTCATGCTCCCAGAACCACTCTTTCACAATTTGAGTCCTATTATTATTACTATTTTTATTTTATTGCCCCATAACCGTGCTGACCTGTCCAACTGAAGCAACCGCAGATCATAGCACTGCCTTCAGAGGCTTGTACAGTGGCCACTATGCATGATAGGTGCATGTGCTTCCCTTTACACGTCCATTACTCTAGAATAGGCTCAATCTGGACTCATCAGACACATGACCTCACTAACAAGTGGTTTTCTTATGGCCACACAGCAGTTCAGTTCCAATCCTGTGAGTTCATGTCACATTGTGCATGTGAAAATGCTCTTACTTTAACTATTAATCTTAGGTGTGATTTCTACTGTCGACTTTGTATGATGCAACTTTACCAAATTTTCAAGTGATCTTTATTCTTTTTTTTTTCTGGTTACATATCTTTCATGAAGTTGACAGTTCAGCATCGTCCTTTCAATTTTAAATAATGTATTAGAAGGTTCTTTACCCAATTGCCAATAATTTCATATCTCCTTAGTTATTTTGTTGTTTGACCCCAATCTTTGCTACATCACAGACACACTGTCTGCACTTACAGTTTGGTTCATCTCTAGACATTGATTTGATTTAATTTAATTCTGATTATTTTCTTAAAAACATGATATTGGTTGCAATGGACTGTTTTAAACTGATTTTGCAACCTTGTCCTATCTGCTGCTCCTCCCTAAGCATTATTTGCACTTGTTGCAGTTTGCATTTTTGACCCTTAGCTACAGTATATAATGGAGCTAAATGAGGGAGTGAGCATGCAGCCCCATGATTAATTAGTATTTAGGTAAGAAGATCAACTGACATGGCCTTACATCTGTCAAATAGGATTGGTCATTTAACAGAGGCAATTAGTAATTTAATGAGTAGAGAGTTAATAGTAAATTGAGTTTAAAATGTATGTATGTGTGAATGGGAACTGAATAAAACTGCTGAATAAAGCAATGCATAACTTAATACTTGTCTTTGTGCAATCTGGTGAATTATTTTGATCATTTTGACTGGCCTTAGATGGGACACAACGTCATCTATATGGGTGATGTTCAGTTTGTGCCTCAGAGCTTCAATTTCATCTTCAATGCTGGAGTTAGATGAGAGCCTTGAGCTGGACCTGGCAAAATAATACATAATACATAAGATCTTATTACCTAAACTTCAATTATTCTCACACACGCACGCACACACGCACACACACACCCTACACTGCATGCCTTGGGACTGTCGGAGGAAACCCATCAAGCATGAGGAGAACATGCAACATGCAAACTCCAAGCATGAAGACCTCCAACACTGGAGGTGCAAGTTGATGGTTAACCACTAGGTCACTGTGCTGCCTGACCTATATAATTTCCTTTTAAACTTGACATATGCCATTATTGGACTGGACATACATTGTACATAAATATAAATGTAGAAACCTGCGTAAATCTGTGTCTGAGATGCTATAACCATTGACACATTTTTCCCGCTTTGCTGCCAGATCTGTTTACTTTATTGGGCTTCTGGAGACCTGTATCTTCTGATTAAGTCAATGTAAAAAAAAATAACTATATAGCCCTGAAACACACTTTATATAGTTTACAAAGTACAGACATTTGACTTATTGAATATTCAGTGTCCCAAAGCAAATTAAATTGAATGGTGTAATCATTGTTGTAAAGCAGCCTAATGGCAGCATAATGGCACTGTCACCTCATACTCCCAGGGTTGGGGGTCTCAATAGCACTCCTGTGGTTTATGGGAATGAAGTCCCTGTGCTTTAAGGGTTTTCCCCACAACCCAAAGACGTGTTGTAGGCTGATTGGCATTTACAAATAGTCTGTGATGTTTGATTGGGTGTGTGCTTGTGGGTTGCTAAAGGTGGAGGTTCCTACAACACCTTCCCCTATAGCAATGACTGCTGGCATGAAGTCAAAGGTCAATGCGGCCTACCATACTGAATGAAAGGATGGATTCAAATGGTATACATTTATAAAAATTTTAAATTGTAGTGGAATGCTTGTGCAACACTCACCTGCTGGACCCAGGTCTGCTAGTTGGTGTTGTACACGCAGTACTGTCTGAAATTTGCTGTCTCTCTGTGCCGAGTACATAACTCACCACCCTGGGATTGTATTGGGACATGACTTTAGCTCCATCTCTGCAACAAACACACAAGACAAGGGAGGCTCTTCACAAGGAATCAGTGCAGAATAAGTAAAAGTATGCCTAAAACAATTAAATAGAATTAAAGTAAAGGGTGGCAATGCCACACCACTTTTCCTGAGCAAACCATGACAACAGCACTCCCGTGATTAATTTACTTACATTGGAGAAAATGTATGTCCACTCTACCTCATTAAAGTCTTTAGATTGGTTTTTAGACTGATTTCAGGGCCATATTCAAAGGATCAAACATATCCTCAAACCTATGGGGGAAACATGACAGCTTTTGTTCAGAAAAACTATTTGAAATGCTGACTCATCGGACCACAAAACACGTCTCCAGTGTGCCACTGTCCATCTGAGACAGAGCCCAGAGACGTCTTTGACGCCTCTGGACAATATGTTGCAATATGAGGAAAAAAAGTTGCATTTGTAAATGCAATGACAAATGGTGTTAATGGCCAAAGGTTTACCAAAGTGTTACCAAGTCTACATCACCCACTACTGAAGCATGACATTTTTAAGACAGTGACGTCTTAAGACGTCTGAAGGATCAGAGATCACGTGTATTCCGAAGTGGTTTTCGGCCCTGCCCTTTACACTTTGAGATTTGATGTTTCATTTCATTTTTTGATGGTAGTGTGTACTAACATTGGAGAATGTTATCCGGAAAGCACCGAATAATTTGCTGCTGCATCTATTGCCAAAAAATCGGCAAGCTGCGCCCAATTCTTGCTCCTTGAATACTATAATATTATTGGTTCATTTGGTTCAACAGCACTTGTTACTTGTCACCTTGTAATTTCTACCTGTCACACTGTTATTAGCCTTAAATGGTCCCAACAGTTTTAAAGGTTGTTGCATGTGCTATCTATATTTTAAATTAGCGCATATTGGGATACAACATTGGCCCTTCATGAAATATCTAGAAAGATTTTTTTCTGCTTCAGGAATTATAAATATCTTTATGCCATGCAAATAATCTCTACTTTTCTAATAAGTCATTATTTACCAGCAGTGCTACTTTGTTCCATTATTTTTTTTGTTGCTATACCCATTCCTATTCTTCTAGCTGACATAAAGGTTTCTTATGAAGCTGCAGAGTATCATAAATGCAATGTGCTGCAATCGTGTTCTGTAATCGTGAACTGACTCACAGCCAGGAAGAAAAAGATAAAGAGGATCCTTTCCTTTTTCCTTCTTTTAAATTTGTCTGTGTTCCACTGAAAAACAGAGACAGAGAGAAAAAACAGTAGGGAGATTTGGAACGGGGCAGCAGAAGCACATCTTTTATCCCTAGCCAATTCCGCAGCCATAAAATAAATCCTGCTGGACCAAAAGACGAGTGCGGGTGTGCATATGTGGGTGTGATGATGATCAGAAAGCAGAAGGCTATGTGTTTGGGCATGTGTAAAGCACTACAGTGCCTTCTCATTAGGAGATTTAGTCACGGAAACCGTAAATTGTAAACTGAGCGTTTGTGTACATGTACACTGTCTCGGAGGAACACGCTCTGGTCTCACATTACCAGCTAGAGTTACAGGATGAGCTTACAGAGCTTCCTGACATGGACATGAGGTCTTTCCACAGTTTTTCTTAATAAAAAGGATTCAGTTATCCTGTGAGGTGACAGCTAGAAAGCCATATTGAAGAAAAGCTGTTTTCCTAATAAAACTATACTGAGCATAGGGTTGGACAATGAAACTGAAATGCTTGGTTTTAGACCACAATAATTCATTAGTATGGTGTAGGGCCAACTTTTGTGGCGAATACAGCATCAATTCATCTTGGAAATGACAGATACAAGTCCTGCACAGTGGCCAGAGGGAATTTGGGGCATTTTTCTTGCAGAATAGTGGCCA
>JAOVVA010000044.1:22664800-22682377 GCA_028565275.1 Leiocassis micropogon | reverse complement strand
CATGTAATCATCAAGACAGGTATACACGGTGTGGCCAAAAGTATGTGGACACCTGACCATCAAACCTACGGTGCCGACGGAAAGTTTTTAGATCCTTTTAAATTTTCCACATTTTAAGTGAAGAGTAGGTGCATCCTACTCCTATCAGTGGTCCTTGAGATGCTTCTACAACTTGACTGGAGTCCACCTGTGCCTAACTGACTTCATTGGACATGATCAGTAAAGACACACACCTGTCTGTAAAAGGTCTCACAGTAGATTGTGCATATCAGAGTGAAAACAAATCCATGAGGTCAAGATAATTATCTGTAGACACATGAGAAAAGTTTTCATCATCATTGCAGATCTGGCCGCCCAACCAAACTTAGTAATCGAGAATGAAGGGCCTTGGTCAGACAGGGAGCCAAGAACCTAAGGATCACTATGAATGATATCCAGAGTTCTCTTGTAGAGATGGGAAAGACTTACAGAAGGACAACCATCATTGCAGCACTACATCGATCAGGCCTAATCAGGTTTTGTATAGTGGCCAGACAGAAGCCATTCTCCACTAAAAGGCACATGACAGCCAACTGGGAGTTTGCCAAAAAGCACCTGAAGGACTCTCAGACCATAAGAACTCAGCCACGGCACATTACCTTATTAAAACCATCCCTACAATCAGACACGGTAGTGGCAGCATCATGCTCTGGGGATGTTTTTCTGTGACTAATCCTAGGATATAATGCAGTGTAGAGGAAAAATTGAACCTGCTAGAATAAAGAGCTATCCTGAGCTATCCTGAGCTTCTCCAGAGTGCTCAGGATCTCAGCCTAGGATGAAGGTTTACACGTGAACAAAACCATGACTCAAACCATAATGGCAAGAAAACACAATAGTGGCTTTAGAACAACTCTGTGAAAGTCCTGGTGTCTGGAACTGAACCCAATAGAACATCTCTGGAGAGACCTAAAAATGTCTGTGCACTAACCCTGCCTGTCCAACCTGGTTAAGCCTCAATGACTCTGTCAAAAAAAAATGGAAGAAATTTCTAATAGAAAGGTGTGCCAAGCTTAAAGCATCATTCACAAGTAGACTTTTGGATCGGCCATTGCTGCCAAAAGTGCTTTGACTATTTCAGCCTTTATATTTTAAAATGTACAAAACACTCCAAACACCTGTTTTTACTTTGTAATTGTGGAGTGTTGTGTGTTGAATTATGAGGGGGGAAAAAATCTAATCCATTTTAAGATGAATGTGAAACAAAACAAAATGTGGAAAACTTACGAGGGTCTAAAAACGTTCCGTCGGCACTGCAGAGTTTTTTTTTTGGATGTCTCATTCCAAAACCATAAGCATTACCATACAGATGCATGGCAAGCAGCGACCTAAGGCTTGTGTGAAGCTGTTCGGGCATGGAAACCCATTTGAAGAAGCTCTCGGTGCATGGTTTATGTTGATTCCAGGGGCAGTTTAGAAATCTGGAGTGAGTCATGCAGAAGAGCACTGGTTATTTATGCATGTGCTACAGCACTATGGCACCCATTCTGTGAGTTTGACTGGGTCTGCTGCTGTGTCTGAGATGTTGCTCCTAAATGCCTACATTTAACAATAGCATTTACAGTATATAGAAACAGCATTTACAGTAAATATTGCAATCGTACAGTGGCATCTTATAATCGTCAGCCTAAAGTCATTGATATACGGCACATTCCTAGACTAAATAAGTATGTGATGTTCCATATATTACACCATCACCATTATGTGATTCTGACTTATTAGAAATATGTCGACATACATAGTCAAATATAAGATGATTTCAGAAAGTTAGCACAGAAAAGTTCTTAATACCTGACACCTTATGGAAAAAAGCTGTCCCTAAAAAATTATAAATTATATGGAGTTGTCCTTCAGTAAAGAAACAGACTGTAGAGTACGGACTCTTTTTAAATGGTAATTAGGAAAAAATTATACATTTCTTAAAGATATTAAAATGAATATAATGTATAGTCTCTAGATAATAGTTTACATTAGTTTACAGAAAGAGGCCATAAGCATGATAACCCGCATCTTCATCTCTCTTAGTGTATTTGTTTGTGATGAAGGACAAGGATGAGAATAGACGCTACATTGTGCATAGATCAAAAGCATAGACTGTAGAGTAGCACAGACCTGTAGAGCTATAAAAAAAAGATTGCATCAAATAGCATTTTTTTCCCCTCTGTTCATGAGAGCTATGCATCCACATGATATAAGGACTCATTCGTTTTCTTTGGGATGAAAAATGTTGTCCCCATTACAAAATAAAATACGACGTGCACACAGCTTTCACAGGTTTCCAGGCTTGCTGCACTTGCTATTCTGCTTTTCTCGGGAGATTTAGGGAGCATTGAGGGCCCACGGCGTTTGCAGTTCACACGGCCACGTTAAGGCGCTCGATCAATGGGCATTCAGTGTAAAGGGACAGGTGCAGCTCCACTGCCTTCATCCATAACAAATCACACACAATGAGCGGAGGCTGACCACACAAGAGGGGAGGGAAGCTGTTGAAACCCAGGGAGAGAAAGTGAAAAAAAACAAAAATGCTGTCAGTCGACTCCTGTAAATCAGGCTCCTTTTAAAAGATGAGCCCGCCCTCACCAAAGTGGAACTCAGTCAAAGGTTTCCTGTTCTGTGGTGGGGACAAAAAAAACACACACACACAAGCCTTGAGCAAAGCACTGGGCACAGATCTACAACCCATCTGAAAGCCGTTGACTTACAGTGTGAGACTTAGTAATACAAGCAAAGTTAGAGAGCCAAGGCATGAGGAACAAAACAAACAGGACTGTAAACAGTGAGGCCATCGTATGGACGGCATCTGCTAGTGTTGACTGGGGCGATTTATTTCAACACCGCCTGAAAGAGATCACAAATTACGCTTTAAACCTTTTTGTAAACATCCAAAGTGTTCTCTCTGATTAAGTGCCTCACTGTTTGCTGTGTACCTGCTCCAGACAATAAGCTGAGGCGTGCCAAAGAAAGATTTAATGAACACTTTTCCGGACACAAATTAAGCCATGGGTGGACCAAATTGCAGTCGGTTGGTATGCTGCATTAAAAAAGCCTTTTAATCTACAATCAGGCTTTCTAGGAGAAACCAGGCCTCTAATCTTAAGCGTCAGTTTGTAGCTACAGTGCATGCAAAGTCAAGTGACGTTCGACATCAATGTCTAAAAAAAGTCTGTAGGACTAACAGAAGAAGGAAGCGCTTTGACAGACACAACATTCTTTCCAGCATCCTTTCACTACTTGGATACGATCAGCTCTTCTGTTCTAGTAGTACCTGTAAATAACTTCTTTTAGAAAGAGTTAAACGGTCATCCGGATGCATTGTTGCACTAAAAAGCGAGGCCACCCAAAAGCCTGCTATTTCGCCGCATGGCATCCTGTATAATGGGTGTAACCAGGCAACAAATTGAAACGTTATCATAAAATGTAATAATATATAAAAAATTTAAAAAAAAGTAAACAAGGAGTCAACGATGCAAAAGAAATGCTTTGTAAAACAATTAGTAACAGCATAGCTGTAAGGTAGCTTTATGCTTTAAACCTACTTCACACTTAAAGACTGGGTTCAATTTTGTCTTTGGTCTTTTCTGGTTTATACTGGCTCCAACAAATAAATGATTTAAAACCCAGTGTTCGTTCTTAAGGAGCTTTGTCCACATTTGACAAATTGGGGTCCTGACCCTTACCCATAGCTCAGAGACCAACCTAGTCTCAGCACATTTATCAGCGCATTTACTTGTGAGAAGAGTGGATCTAAAGGCCAACTGAGAGCTGAGAAAGGGGAAATGAAGCCTGGGTTAGTGCTAAGACTGATTCATTCTCATGAAAGGACTCCCTCTGCTATCTCAGACACCAGTTTAAACTGAATCTTTGTTAAACTGCAGCATTTATTACTTCCTGCTTCAGGCCTTCACTTCTCCTGCCATGATTGTACTTGATGATTGAAATTTCATGCATGGCTGTTTATTGAGGTCTGCTTTTATGTAGAGCAATCAGGTTAAGTCAACTCCATTTTTAATCCATTAACAGGCACAAAACAAAAACAAAAATCTTTTTTTAATTATAGTTTTAATGTTTTTTTTTTTTTTTTTAGTTTTACTTGGTTTTTGATCGCAAACTCCCAGACAATCAAGACAAGATGGGACCATTATTACCCCCTTCTACAAAGTCACCATCTATAATCTTGAACTGCCAGCTGAAACCTTAAACAAAATAATGTATTGTATTGACCCGTAATATGGCTGACAAGCAGCAGGTCATGTTTACATCATAGGGACACGCTTGCACTAATGCACTTTATTAAGTTAATTCTATATAGCTTTGTATAGTTCTGTGTTGTTTCACGAGGGACATTCATTGTTTGTGCAGAATAACAAAACACACACTCTGTTATGAGAGTAAAATCTTACTTTATGTTCCTTTAGTGCCTCGATACTATCAAGGTTGAAACTTTTATTTTTGGTTCGTACAACAGAGCCATGATTGGACTGCCTGCTTCATGTCTAAACTGCAGGCTTCCCAGGGACTCATTCCATGGCCTCAACATGTGGAAATGGCTTGGATCAAGGTTGTTACTGTATGGGGAATGTGGCAATAACTTCCAGCCGAGTTCCTGTAATGAGCAAGTGGTGTTCATGAAAGATTGTACACATTGTGCACATTGTGTACAGTTCCCATAAACAGATGTGTCTCTTCTGCAAGTCACGGATCAGGAATTCCACTCGCTGAATATTCCCGGGAACGATTCCAGTGCCACCTCGGCCAGTATCGCCATTCATGGACGTACGACCTTCTTTAAAATGTTTATACCCTTAAATGTTTTTACCGAGGGTACGAGTCTCATCCTCATACTATGCTTGAAGTCTTCTGTAAACATTAATCAGTTTTATTACTTTATTCTCAATACATTTCTTGGTCCTGGGGAACCACTAGCAGCTAATCAACTGGGAGAGACCAATATATGCTATGCCTTTGTTCATTCATTAGTTCATCATTCATACACCATGTCAGCGTGACATTAGTTTTAGAGCCTTTCCCAGGTAAATTAAGCACGTAAATCAAAAACCTACAGTAGATTTACAATATTATCTTTCTCCCAGGTAAATTAAGCACGAAGTGAGAAAAATCCTGGATGTTAATTGCACACTCATAGCCACTCACACTACAGTCTAGAGGAAAGCAAAAGACCTGAAAAAAAAAAGACTTTTTTTATTCTTTCAAGAATTCTTGCATGACTTTTTTTTTACTAATGTTTACTTTAACTCTTACTTACTATTGTCGTTAGAACTTGAGATATCTACGTAGTAATGATTTAAGTGATAGACATATATCTGCAGCAAAAATCACAGAGCAACAAATGCTTCTGTGTTAGTTTTACTGGTATTGCACATCACAGAACATCAGCTGTTCTAATAACTGTCATTCTGCATTTTCAGTATTTTCTTCCCTGTTTTGTCATTTTTGTGTAACGCTGTGGTTCTGTGTTAACTGTAATGCTTCAGAATGGAACTTCTCACCTGCCCAGTTTAGAGGCTTGTTGTCTCAGACTCAGGAGCAACAGCTGGAGCTCTGAACGCAGCAGCTCTTTAACAGCTGGAGGGTCAGCAAGAGAGAAATGGGGCATCTGGTATTTTCCATCATGCACCTCTTGCCATATCTGCTCCCAGATCTGCACCTGTAGAGAGTCAACATGGGAACACACACTGAATAAAGACAATTATTATTATTATTATTATTATTATTATTATTATTATTATTATTATTATACCAGAATCTTTGAGCTGAAGCTAGGACTGTTAAATATTAGATATCTTACATGTAAAGCACTTATTGTTAATTAAACTATTACTGATAAGCCGTTAAACCAAATGTGAATTAAACCAAATGAGTATGTAGCATTAAATGAAACTAGTCCTCCCTAATACATTTATATACACCAGCTTTGTTCAACTGGCAAATGTGAAGGTGTTCCTTTTATTTATTATAATAATCTAGGCATCACACAAAAACCTAGATTTACAATACTATCATTACATGTGTAGCTTCAAATAATAAGTCTACTCAATCTATTCTGCTAATAATTATTCACAGACTTGTAGGGCTGTATTCTAAATTTCTTTGTGAATTTGAGGATTTCCTTTTAAACCTGACCATTTCTTTAGACGAAATATTAATTTTTGGATACTTTAATATTGATTTAGAGAGTCCAGATGATCCTCTGTGAAAATAGTGTTTATGTCCATTCAAGTCTTGGTAGGTAATCAGTACAGAATGGGATCGACTCGTAACGCTGGTCACACTGTTGATCTAATACTAACTTTTCTGAACTAGTTTGAACTTATCACAGATCATCATCTCATTTTATTTAAAATGGGTCTTATTAATAATTATACAGCATGTACCTTGGCATAGTGAAGTATTATATATACACTATATTGCAAAAACTATTCGCTCTTCACATGCATGAACTTGAGTAACATCCAATTCTTAATCCATAGGGTTTAATATGATTTTGGCCCACCCTGTGCAGCTATAACAGCTTCAACACTTCTGGGAAGGCTTTCCACAAGGTTTAAGAGTGTGTTTATGGAAATTTGTGAGGTCAGACTCTGATGTTGTTCGAGAAGTTCCTGGCTCGCAGTCTCCGCTATAATTCATCCCAAAGATGTTCTATCAAGTTGAGGTCAGTACTCTGTGCAGGCCAGTCAAGTTCTATCTCACCAAACTCTTTCATCCATGTTTTTATGGACCTTGCGTTGTGCACTGGTGCACAGTCACGTTGGAACTGGTGTGGAGTTGTTTGTCAGAATGTGGGCTTTAGTTTCAGTGAAGGGAACTTTTAATAGTTCAGCATACAAAGACATTTTAGACAATTTCATGCTCCCAACTTTGTGGGAACAGTTTGGGGATTGCCCCTTCCTGTTCCAACATGACGGCGCACCAGTGCACAAAGCAAGGTCCATAAAGAGTTTAGTGTGGAAGAAAATTGGATATTACTCAAGTTCATATGCATGTGAAGGCAGGTGAGGAAAAGCATTAACATTAATCACGGCCAATCATGGGCGTCTGTGAAGAAGCAGATGGCGCTGTCCTCCGAGTTTGTTATGCTGCCCCCAGTGGTGCATGAACAAGCAGTTCAAAAAGATGCGGTTGGCGGCATCGCATGGTTCAGAGGAAACATGTGATATCTTCCGACCCTCCCTGAATGACAGGTGGTCGTAGCCTTAATGTGGGAACCCCCTGTGACAGGGAGGAATTGGATACGACTAAATTAGGGAGAAAATCAGGGAAAAATGTAGTAGCAATGACTATCTTTTTTTAGTGGCAAAATTAACAACAACAACAACAACAAAACATCAGGCAAAAAGCAGCTATCCTTAGCTTAACACAATTGGGACAGAAATAATGTTTGCAAGATGGCAATATATGGAAAAGTGTGATTTTAAATACAAGGAGTATATACAGTAGGAGCTTCTACTGAACTATGGAGCAAAGCCCATAAATCACATCTACTCAAATATACTTTATTTTGCCTCGGATGTAAGTCTGCCAAATGAATACATGTAATATACATGAATGCTTTTCACACATTTAGGCCATGTGTGACAGTGCACCACTGGGGGCTTTAATTTACCGTACCCTGACACAGGAAGCATCTTTAAATGATCTGGTTTTACTGACATTGTGAACTCTTCCTTTATGCAGACAGCCATGCAAATTTTAAGCATTCAAGTCAAGCATTTGGCTTAAAATTCTTTTTTAGCCAGAGCTTTAGGGTTTGATGAAGAGATAAGTAAAATGTGAAGCTGACAGTCCCACTAGATTTGTGTTTAAAGTTTATTTGACAGAAAAGAAACAAGTTCAAATTGTTGAGGGTTACTTTGGCTGAGTTCATATTCTTCCAGTCCTGCCAAAGCAAACCTTCACGCAGACGATAAGTTATGCATGCCACATTTACAGACAATACTTTCTTCAGTGGAGGTGAAAAAATAGGCATTTGGTAACAGTTTGGCCACTCTTTAAAAACGAATGAAGTGTGTGTATGTGTTTGTGTGTGTGTGTGTGTGTGTGTGTGTTTGGATAATTTTGCACACTCAGTGTGACTCAGTGTAAGTTACAGTCTAGCTTACCTCATTGTAGATTTCTGTGTACATGTCTATGAGTGCATCCCCAAGTATAGCTCTTATCTCAGGAAGCTCAGAGTCTGGCACACACGCCTTTATCAAGCTCCATACACACTGATGCCGCACAGCTGGCTCCATTCAGCCATCATCATTCATTTAACACCATTTTGGATATACTGTAATATAAATAATACATCATTATAAAAACTGAAAAATATATCTTAATCCGTAAAGCGGCAATTTTTCAGAAAACAACATGATACAGCTTGGAAATACAACAGTCACAGACAGACAGACAAATAGATAGATAGATACTTTATTGATCCCGAAGGAAATTCCAGACATCCAGCAGCAATAAAGACAGTAACACAATGACAGGTTGTAAATGTGAATGCACACTGTATATCTTACTTATAGTCAGTAGACACAGGGTGATGGGAGAACTGACCAAAAGTTTCTAATGCAATGCTAAGAACAAAAAACTAAAATAAATATAAGAAACTTATAAATAAAGCATACGCTGTAAGTCGCAAGTAACAAAAACAATGCATAAATGAATAATACTAAGTGAAATGAAGTGAAACCTTGATGTGCATTGTACAGTATGTGTGACAAAGTGAGAACAGTGCAAATAGTTGGAATTGTGCAATGAACAAAGCACATATTTATATATCACATTCATATATCCGAATGTAAATAACTAAAATTATAATGTGTTATTTATATAATAAGATGGCACAATAAAATATATATTACTGTACACTTTCAATCCTTTCCAGTTTTAATAACAACATTACAAAATACTTGTTTTGGCTAAATTACCCCTTACCTAACTCCCTCGCCGCTTCCTGTATCCATGTAAACAGTGCGTTGCTAGGAACAAACTATCGCGAGAATACAGCTACAAACGAGAACGGCTGAAGTTCTATGGAGAGCGCGCACACAGCACACACAACTTGCTTGGCTTGGTCTTATATTTTATCAACGCTGTATTATTTTTACGGGTTTAATTCAATTAGGTTCTATAATGAGCTAAAATAATTATCGTATATACATACTAAATTTCCTAATTCCTCAGTAATGCCCAACTATACTTGCAAAAGCACGATATGTTTAAAGGGGTGTTAAAATGGTAAGGTTCATTTAGAAAACACGTTAAAACAGTTAATTTAGTTTTTCTTTAGGATATTCTTTAGAATGAAAGAAAGAAAAACTTAAATGGAGCCATCAATCAATCTATCTATGTGCTGAAGAGTTTGGTACAGCTTAGTGATTCATTCACCCACATGCAGGTGCACTTGAGAATGGAAACCTACAGTATAGTTTGAACACACACACACACACACAGTACAAGCCATAAACCAACATCAAATGACAGGTTTTAACGGTATTTTTGTTAGGAAAAACAAAATATGTTTAAAGAAATTTACATTACATGTGTCAGGAAATATTAATGTGCTGATGAGATTGGCACAGGTTAATGATTCATTCACTCATATGTAAAATTGAGCATGAAAACCTGAATTTTGAACACACACACACACACAACTTATTTTACAGAAGCATGAATATTCTTCAAGATCATGACTTTTTTAACACACTCCTAAACGCGCGTGCGCACAAATATCTGCACTATAATGGAACATGCAGCTATAGAGTATTGCTGGAGTATTGTTATTATTATTATTTATATTATTATTATTTTATTTTTTTTGTGCGCACGCAAATATGTACACTGTAATGGAACATGCAGCTATAGAGTATTGGAGTATTATTATTATTATTATTGTTGTTACTGGAGTATTATTATTGTTGTGCGCTCGCGAAAATGTGCACTGTAATGGAACGGGCAGCTACATATGGTATTGCTGAAGCATTATTATTGTTGTGTGCGCTCAAATATGTGCACTGTAATTGAACATGCACCTACAAAATGTTGCTGGAGTATTATTATTATTATTATTATTAATATTATTGTAGACTTCGACTGAACAGATTACTGCTGGAGCATTATTATTGTAACAATACAATTCCACTATTCCGCTGTCACGTGTGAAATGAAACATAATCCGAGAGGCGGTAAGAGGGTTGAAAGCCTAGGCTACAGTGTAACAGCTCCCTTTCTTTGTTTAACTTTCTGAGAGCAAAACCACCTACTGCTACTGCCATTGCTTTATTTATTAATTTAGCCCTTTTTAATTACTAATCCAGAGAACATGGGGACGCCGGGGCAGCTGGCTGCGTTGCTCGGACTCGTTATGTTTCTGGTCCGCGCGCCGAGCGCCTTCTGCTTCTCCGTGGCGGGTCAGGACGGCACTTGCGAGGCGAACGGCTTCGTGTACTACGTGGGTGAGTGGTACTTCCTGGACTCAGAGAACTGCACGCAGTGCGAGTGCACGGCGGAGGGAGCGGTGTGCGCGCGGACAGAGTGCACCGCGCTGCCCGCCGCCTGCATCCACGTGAGCCACTACCCGAGCGACTGCTGCCCGCGCTGCGAGCGGATCGGCTGTGAGCACGACGGAGAGGTGTACGAGCTCGGCCAGAGCTTCCAGGTGAGCGGCGTCTTCTTCCCAAACCCACACAACGCCGTAAAACCGCAAACACAATCATGTCCACCTTGGGCACTAGTGGCTCAATGGTAGGTGTTTCACCTGCCATGCGGAAGGCCCGGGTTCGATTCCCAGCCACTGGATGCAGTGCCGGTCCCAAGTCCGGATTTGTCAGGAAGGGCATCCGGCGTAAAACCTGTGCCAAGTTGTAGTGCGGACTGATATTCCGCTGTGGCGACCCCTTGTCGGGAGCAGCCGAAAGACCAACAATCATGTCCACCTTATAAAATTAATTCTTAATTTATTCATGAGTCTTCGGTGCTATAAGCATAAACACCATCATTTTTCTCAAATTGACTTTAGTCAATGAATCCTATTATGCACGCATGCAGTTCTAGAAAATATTCCTAGAAAGTGATTTCTAGAAATTGAAATCATCCCATACTTATGGCATCCTCAAACAGCTCTAATGGGAACTCTCTCTGACAGTAAATCCCTCTGTTTAAGGGTTCTACATAAAGCCTTAAAGATGCAATAAAGAATTTTTTTTATTATTATTAATACATGTAAAGTGGACAATTATGTACTCATGATAAATAAAATAAAGAAATATCAGCTATTGTCTTGGAACAATAGTATTACAGTTTTTAAGTTGAAATTATGTGCTAGAGCAGGGAAATCACTAAAATGTGCATGGATGGGGCACTCCATTTACTCAGCTAATTGTATTTGTTGAGATCCAGAAGAAGGAAGAAAGTACCCCACAATTGTATTAAAACAATTGTTTTACACATTTTAAGTTGAAAGAGAGAGCTGGAGAGAAAAAGAGTTTGGAAACATGCCTTATGGTCCAGATAGGTTATTTGTATTCTGGTTGGCCTAGATGAATTTTCTGTTGTATGTAAGGAGTTGTAATTTGTGTGTCTAGCATTTGAATGTCCAAGGCTACGTTCACATTACCAGCCTGAAGTGAATCAGTTCCGATTTCTTACCCCAATATGACACACATCAGAGTTTTACGGCTGTCCAAAATCTGATGTTTTTCAGATCAAATCCGAGTAACTTTCATATGTGGTCCTAGATCAGATACATATCCGATGTGTGGTCATGCAACCTGATTGAGAACGGACAGATTGGAATTCATGTGACTTTTTGCCTCTGCGCATTTGTGAGGTTCTTTCTTCCTTCTTCTGGATCTCAACAAATACAACTAGCTGATTACCTGGAGTGTCTCCATCCGTGCACATTTTAGTGATTTCTAGCACATAATTCAACTTAAAATTAAACTGATTAATTAAATGATATGTGTTGGGAGCAAGGAAACGAGTACTCTAGGTTGGGAAAATGGTTGGGAAATTTTGGGTACTTTTGTTTGCACATCAGCTTTAATCGTGGATGTTATTATTCCTACTGAATCAGAGTTTACAGCATGGCTGCTAACAGCTGAGGCTAGCTAACTGGGAATGCATTCAAACCCAAGTTTGTTCTCCTCTGTAATCATCTGTATTCATGCTACCTGATCTCTGCACTTTCATGGACGTTCCTCAGACCAATTGTACTTTAGACAATTGGTTCTTAAACACCATAACCCAGTTAACCTGGGCACATTGCCAGTGAGGATGAATATTTATTTTGTAAAGTTCAGTGCCGCCATGTGGTTGTCCCAATGTACGAACTAAATAGTACTTTAACCTTAATGGACTTATGTGTATTGTTCAAGTTTAAAGGATTGTTTTGTTTTATTGAGCCTTCATCCAGGAATGATTGTTCAAGCAGGTAGAGAGTAGTGTTTTTTAAAAGATTATCATTCATTAAGTTTAACCTTTATGATTGAAATGTGCATCTTCTTGTTTGCACTACAGTACATCTCAGTGATTACTCAAGCTCATAAACATACTGCTTCCTTCTGATGATTCCCACAGGCCTAGGATGAGGGAAGAACCCTTTCACATCCCCCAATAGCCTAAATAATGCTTGATTTAAACATAAGCAGTCAGTCCTCCTCATCCTAAAGATTTAGCTTTTTTGCAGGTACTGAGACCTGCTTTACTGTTCTAGATCAGATAAATCAGTTTTAGATTTGGTTTGATAGTGAAGTTTGTTTGGCAAGAATGAGGAGGATTGGTGAAAATTAATCTGGAGCTATTCATAATCCTACAGTATATATTCAGTACAGGGAAAATGCTAATGTATTTTTGCTCTGTTTATAATTATTGTTGTATCTTCAGATGATATGAGAAGATTTCTAATGATTTACAGTAGAACTCTCCCAAGCAGTTTTAACACTTCAGTATTTATTTGTTGGATTGGTATTACTTTCTTTACTATCTATAGTCAAAATTTTCCTAACATACTTCTTATATATAAAAACTTCACCATATACTGTAAGTAATGAAATTATGTTTTTCTCCACTACTCTTGAAGTAGGCAAAGTTGATTTCTTGATACTGTGCCCACGGTAACTTCTCATACCAGTTCCTGGCTTTCAGGAGTGAAACCCAATGCAGTCCAACAGTTTTGTAGCCCAGCCAACCCTTAATGTTCTTGTGCATTTTAAGATGCTTTTTACTTACCACATTTGTAAAGAAACTAGCTAATTCTGAGCAGACAATATAGCCCTATACAATTCAGAATTAATTCTGCAACTTTTACTATAAGTTAGATCAAACATGCCTATGCCAATGCTGGCCACGATAGAATGGCACTAGAACACCCAGTGCATCACAGCCTGGCATGCACGGTGCCCGAAGGGCAAAGTGGCCTACCAGGCCACCAAACTCCCCAGATCCCAATCCGATCAAGCACCCATGGGGCGCGATGGGATGCGCTGACCAAGTGAGTATGATCCAATAGAGCACCTAGAGGGTGTGCTGCCATTGTCCCGGTGCCTGACACCACAGCCCAGAGCCACCCAGGTGGCACAAGGGGAAACCAATTTCTAGGTGGTTATGATGTTAATGGTTTTAATGTTGTGGCTGATCTGTGTTTGCATGAATGTTCCAGACACTGTTGTACTGTAGGTGAAAATCCGAGGAGATTTTCAGGAGTTCCTGAAATACTCAAACCAGCCCATCTGGCACCCACAACCAGGCTGTAGTCAAAATCTGATATTTGATATGAACATTGATTAATGCTCTTAACCTGTATCTGATTTCATCCATTGGCCAAAGTATTCTGCCACTTGACTAGTTAATTGGATGGAAGCATGAATGAGAAGATAAAGTATTTTGGCATGTAGTTTGTGTGATGATTCATTCTGAAAGACCAATGCATCTTTGAAGTCTGCACTATTAGTACTGTATGTAATCCAGGGTTCCCCAACTCCAGTCCTGACTAATGCCCTAACTTTAAACCACCTATCGATCCTTCCTAGTGTTGAGTTTAATCAACCATCACCGAACTGGGAAATGTGTTTTCCTAAATCTACCATTACGTGGAGAAATATACACTTTTATAATCACATTTACTGTTATAGTGTTCTCATAATACATGTCTTAAAGCAGCTTTAAGCTTTCTGTAATGTTTTATGCATCCATTCATGCATGTATAATGGTAGTAGAGTAGCTCTCCTCCATTTGGTAATAAAAATGAAATAACTAGAGGGTGTAACACAAGATTCAAACAGTAGAGATCAGTCTTAGACATGCCTCATTATCTTTCTTATTCAGTTATCATAGTTATTATGATTATTATAAGGAATAAAAAGAAACCTAGGGGGGTAATCAAAGCCACATGACAGGTTTGGAGACAGGCACTTTTTCCAGCTGATTTTACTTTTTTTTCCTTCTTTTTTGTCAGCCCATTTAATCTGAACTGCAGGTGGCATGCTGTCACGGTTTATACAGCAGGTGGTGTTCTGGCCTGTGATTTCTTTGTCCTAGAGGAAGAACATATTGGGAAAGCCCAAAAATTATGCAGAGCAGTTAGTGACATTGTAGAAAAATATGTAACTTAAAGGTTAAGCCTGTCATTTTCTGGTCAGTATAAGAGCTTTACAATATAGAACCAGATGTCAGCTGCCTTGGTTCATTTATATAGTAGTAGGATTGCTACATTTCCAGACTAGACTGTTTTTATGTCCTATTGATAAATTTATGTGTATATTTTTCAGCCATCAGATTGTGAGGAGTGCACCTGCGATATCGATGGGATGGTCACGTGCATGGTAGCGGATTGTGCCCCCCCTGCATGTGTGAACCCGGTCTTTCAAAGAGGGAAGTGCTGCCCACACTGCAAAGATGGTAAGCTGCTTTAAATAATATACATAAACCCAACTTAGGGGGAGAAAGGCCCTTTTCCAGACATTGACTTCAAAGTGTATTACTAATCTGATTATTCGGAAATCCAAATACACCCGGCAGTGATGCAAACATCTTTTATCTGCATTCCTCTTTTACTCTTCATCTCTTCTTCTTGGCAATGTAATAGCCCTGGTGTAATACTCTCACATAATCTGAAACTCGAGAAAATGGATAAGATGCGGGAACATGAGTGCACTAGTTTCCAGTCTATGCCAGGAAATGTAATTTTGCTCCTTGTGAAATTAATCCAAGCAAGCCCTATGAGCTGTGTATACTGGAAGCAGGTAATCATGGTATTTATTCCAACAAATTAAAAGAAATGTATCTCTGTGATGCATGTGAGCAGATCTTGACCATGCTGTTGATATAGTAATATGGTTATGCCTGCACACCAGCTGAATATCACTTGTCGTTGTCTCTTCTTTCTTCGTTGTCTCAAGTGGCCCTCTTAGGGTATTATTATAAAAAAGTGTATCATTGTGTAGAATGTAAAAACTATTAATGTGAACTCACATAGACTGACTTTTTTAAAAATTGTATTTGTATCTTGTAAATATGCAGACACTGGAGAAACAATTTCCTTCGGGCTTATCTTATCTTATCTTATCTTATCTTATCTTAAACATTGCTGCTCTTCATTGCCAATGGTTTACCATAGGTTTATAATGTCACTTCACATTTCTCTGTGGTCTGACTTGAAAACCTCAACTGTGACCTGTTATATCAAGTTAGGTATTAAGATGCCTTAAAACCTGGCTGTAGAATTCGCTATTGACATTCTGGCCACTGGGAACATTGAGCATGCACTTGGTTGAGCTGCGGACCTGCCTCGCCTCTTTCGATCGTGGAGATGATGGGCTCTTCCAAAGACTGTTGCTTCGTCCCAGAGCCGTACACATACACCCAAGTTTTGTCACCATTAATAAACCTCGACATGGAGGACGGGTCTTTCACAGCACTTGGCAGACTTACATGCGATGTTTCTTCGGCTCCTTGGTCAGCAGCCTGGGGTCAACCTCTGCAGCAAATGCATGCTCAAATCACATGAGGATTGCCTGGACTATTCCGTGTGACCCTCTCCAACAATGGCAGCAATGTTGTGGATTGTTCTCCGACGATCATCATGCACAAGTTGCCGAACGGTTTCAGCGTTCTCGGCCATCGAGTACATCAAAAGTCTTCCTGATCTCTTTTTGTCTTTCAATTATGTTTTTCCGCTCTTTAAGCGCACATGCCACTCAAAACACCTCAAATGACTCATTGCAGCACTGCAGTACACTTGATGCATCCTTTTAAACATATCTGTGACAGTTTTGTACAGTATCACACAAAATTGCACATTCACTGTTTGTTCTAACTTGCTGCTCAGAATAGCACCAGTTGCACAGCTCCCGATGTACAAAGGACAATGTCTTTTGGCACTCTGACCTCTGAAGGTCGGTGCTCCCTGTGACTGTGCGTGCAGCCTTGTGCTACCATCTGTTGGTGTGCTACAAAACTAGTCAGAGAAACTTTTTGATACCACCTCGTAGAGTGCAGTAAGTGGAGTGTATCAAATTGACAATTTTGGCGAAACTCGGTTGATAAATACATTATCTGATGTTGATACTTCAACAGAATTGAGAAAGTTTTAATCCACAAAATTCGTTTGATTAACTTCAATGAACACTATTCAAGCTGCTTACTCCAGTTGTGATAGAAAAACATAAAAACGATGCTAATGTTTACTGTAAATTATTTTTAGGGGTAGCAGAAAAATACTGGTAGCAAAATGTGCCTGAGGACACCCTCTCTCTTTACATCACAACCCTCATTCACTGTACATATTCTAAAAATAGGATTTTTCCTCTGCTTGTCTTCTAAACAAATCCGCACTGGCCATATCTTAGCAGTAGATAGATACAGTAATAAACTTAATGTCAAAATGTAGCTTATTGGACTATGAATCTAAAAATATGCAGTATTCAAATCAACCAAAATGCGACTTAATACTGTACCTGATTTGATGTGATGGGGAACATGATATCGTTTACCTAAAATTAGGTCAAATTAAAATAACCCTTATATTATTGCTGCCCTTCATGGAAATGGAAAAACAGATACTGTATGTCAATTAGAGAAATAACTAAAAAAAAAAAAATTATGACATTTTCTCTCTAAAAATGTGTAACATTAATAAAAATGGTTTAAACACTTTGAAACGTTCCAGGAATTCAAAGGGCTTTAAGGCTCTAATAGAGCTGGGTTTAAAGAAAGAGGCTTAATGCTGTTATTCTTTCCAGATTCAGATTAAATATTAATTAAACATTATTTGTGAGCATGCTGATAATTTACAGCTAACATTTAATTAAACACTGGCAAATTTTGTACTACTTAAAACTATCGTGGCAACATTGTTCAATACATAATATTTTAAATTATATTTAATTTGATTATGGCGTGCAATTTCTACAGTATGTGATTCCTCATGCTCCTTGAACACTAGCGGTCACCCAATTGAGGATGGGTTCCCTGTTGAGTCTGGTTTCTCTCAAGGTTTCTTCCTATTGCCATCTCAGGGAGTTTTTCCTTGCC
>JAOVVA010000044.1:22609408-22635873 GCA_028565275.1 Leiocassis micropogon | reverse complement strand
TACAAAACGCAACATAAACGTCTAGGACGTTCAGAGCACGTTCGTTTATCCAAAAATTAAACGCCCGTGTGAACAAGTCCCTGACTTACGAATGAGTTCTGTTCTAGGAGCATGTTCATAAGTCGGAATTGTTCTTAAGTCCGACTTAGTGAGTCTTATGTACCTTATACAATATATACACGAATATACAATGTAAAGCATACCAATTCATTTGGCTTAATCTGTCCCCTTTTCCCACACTGGCATCATGTAGCCAAATACTGTAACCGCATGTAAGCCTCACAGATAAAAATGTAAGTGTGGTCTTCTCGTTCCGTATTATACAAGTGCATTTAAATTGCGAGGAGGATCCCAGCCATTTTGTCTAAAAGTTGTTTTTCACTGTATTATACTATGACTTTCCTTTTATTGAGATTTTACAGGACTTTTCACCATCGGGAACGCTTCACACCACAGCCATTTTCTATCATTGTGCTCCCGGACTGATTCATTGAAACCGATAAGGCCGACTCATATTTTCAGCCCAACCACACACACATACAGTATATACCAGACTTGAGGCATTTGATATATTCACACACTAAATGTATTATGTATATAATTGTAAATATTGGTATCTGGTGCACTGCAGTATAAAATTTTTTTTTTAACAATACACGTGAGCTACTCCTGTAATTTGTTCACATCTAGGAAAGTTTGTACAGTAGATCCACAGTCCGCTCATATCATTAGAAATTTGTAACTCAAATTTCATAAGTCAGTCTTTCGTAAGACTTAATGTGTAGAGAAATAAAGGTAGTTTGTCCCCATATACGTGTATTAACCCAGGAAAAGTCCCGGGTTAAATTGTTGTACTTAATGAATAGAGCGCCGATGTCTCCGCTGCTTTATCTTAGGCTCACATTTTATTACTACTAAACACATTTACAGGAAACATAAGACAGATTGTTACATACATGATGCATGTTTCAGTTTACTCTTCTGCAAAATGATGTTGCCTCGACTATCAAAAGTAATTAGCACAAACAACAACTAAAGATGCAAATTAGGATTCTTTTTTTGAGATTTTAGCAAATCAGGGCAGAACAAGTGTGCTTGAATGGAAAGAGGACACTATACTGGTGTACATAGATAGCATGATTAAAAAAAGGCATGTAGGAAAGTAAAACCTGCAAAAAAAACAAAAAAAAGCAAAAACAAACCTGAGTTAGGGGTTCATTATGATAACATAAAGTGAGCATCTCCTAAAGACACCCATTGAGGCCAGGCATGGGTATATGCCTGGAGTTCGCCTAGGGCTACATCACACCATAGTTGTGTTGGTGTGTGTGTATATGTGTGAATAGCTGAGAAAATGACAGCAAAACATATCCATCCATACAAAACTGCCAACAGCAAGGACATGAGTACAAAACTAGACACACAGACAACAAGCTGACATTAATGAGACCATCTGCTGGAACAGGAAAAACAGTGCAATCAAGGCTTTGGAGTCACATTTCAGGATTTGTTTAAAAGAACACCTGACTTATTAATGAGTGCCAGATCTCGACCTTGTCAGGAAATTTACACAAAGGCTCAAAGGAGCCACCTTCTGAACAAACACTATAGACAAGCAGGAACTGTGGACCAGAGAAGCTACAGGCTTTGATGAAATGCTGACTGGATAAAAGCATGCTGTTCAGTAATGGTTGTGGCATTGTAAAGCAGCCACGGACTGATGATCTTCTTGGAGTTTTGCTTAAAAAAGCCCTAGCTCTCAAAGCAGTGTTAATGCATGATGATAGTAATATATTATTATTAGTATAATATTAATAATAAAAATAATAATAATAATAATAATAATAATAATAATAATCCATCTAGGAACCTCTGTAGTCCAACTAGCGACCGTGGAGGCCAATGGTGACCACTGTATTTATTCCCATTGTACGACCGTGGTAGACCCGCCAGTCAACATTAACACACTACGGGCAATTTGGGAATGTCAATTAGCCTAATCTGCATGTGTTTGGACTGTGGAAGAAAACCATAGTACCTGGAGAAAAATCACCAAACATGAAAAGAACATGATCAGGATGGTGGGATTCGAACCCAGATCCTGGACGTGGAAGCCGACAATATATACATACAATAATATATCATCATCATCATCATCATCATGCAGTAACACTGCTCAAAGTGCATTTAAATTGACTTGTTTGTGTTTAAGTATGGTGAACATGAAACTCAGCAATACATAGGCACTTTAGGACAAAACATTTGCAAGCATGTTATAGACACAGCAGGAATCTGAGCCTAGAATCTCCTCTGACATAATGGATGAGCATTAGCCAGCTCCCAGCTCCCATCTGCTGATGGGAGAAATAACCGTGATATGAGAATATATGAAGAAAAAACTTGCATTCCTGTGGTACATTAAAGTAAGCTGGGTCTAAACTGTATGATTTTCAGCTCAATTCTGCTCTTGCTGCCAAAAGTCGTACATCTTATAACAATAATTTTCTCAAACGCCGCTGATTCAGTGCAATGTCGCAATTTTCTAAATCATATGTCTATCATGGGAGTATCTCAATCATAAGATTTCACTGAAAATACATTATCACAGTCTGTGGTTGGGTCATAATGTCCTTAAACCTCTGCTGAAATTGTACAGTTTAAACCCAGTTTAACGGTTTAACTCAGCTCTTATAAAGAGTAATGATGAGGGCAAGGAAAAAATGTCATATATTAAAAAGATAGACTTTAATGAAAAAAGACCTGCATCTTCAGCTAAAGGAAAACGGCACGCTGTTAAGTGTTCATCAACCCTTAAAATGCAAACTTCAGAAACCCTTCCTGTGCACTTTTATATCCTCAGCTATTAAGGCTTACACAATCTTCAAGTTAATAACTTTCGTTCATTTCTTCGGTACCAAAAATTTAAGTTTGTGTGTCTGAAGGTCAGCTCACATAATCCACTCTTCTCCTTCACTGATTTCAAACATATATTACACAAAACCTGTGCTAGCTATAAACATATGGTGTATTGCAAATTATACAGTCTATATTTTAATAATTATATGAATTGTTCTACATAATGCCACTACACTCATCTGGTCAGTTGAGCAGTTTAATCAATTTTCTGTTGGTCTATTCAATTAACGGGTCAGTTTTCAAATAAAATTCGATTCAGTTTTTAAACTAAAAACATTTAAAAGAAATCCTTGAAAAAATAAAGTACTGTGCACAAGTTGTAGAAAGGTGTGAAGAAATGTTATAAACTATGAAACTCATATAAACTATGATAAACAATTTAATGTAAATTGAGAGAACAAAAAAAATTCTAAATCGAATCAATGTTTGGTGTGATTACCATTCGGCTTTAAAGAAGCATCAATTCTTACACTTGCACACTTGCACAAAGTAAAGGATTTTGTAGGATTCAGGTGTATGATTAACCAGTTATACCAACCAGGTGCTAATGATCATCAATTTCATATGTAGGCTGAAATACAGTCATTACCTGAAACAGAGACAGCTGAGTAGGACACTTACTTTATGAGGGACAGCCAAACTCTGCCACCAAGGTGAGGTTGTGGAGGACAGTTTCATGCCACAGGTCATACATACACCATGGCAAGACTGAGAACAGCAACAAGATACAAGGTAATTCCCTTTCAGTCGATTCACAAGGTACAACACATATCGTATGGGATATCACGCCCTCTCGTGTCCGGGCTGAAGACGCCTTTATTCACGCCATAAAGGCAGGCAAACCTGTGCTGACATGCCGATACATATAAGCCATCGTCACCACAGTTGACTGTCAGTTCTTATGCTTTTCACCTCACTGGGAACAACTTGTTCTGCAGAGTTTAACTGGTTAACTCTACATTTTTTACAGAAAAGTCGCATTTCAGCTCTGCCCCTTTTATGTTTAAATTGTTTCAATTCAACTTCATTTAAAAGTGTTTTTGCAGTTAATGGTGATGATGGCATCTATGATTGCTGTAGTGGCTTTTTGGCTGTTAAACATGTGAGCTTTTAAACGCTGGGTTAGCTCTCACTGCCTATATGTGACGCGCCACATCAACAGGAGGCTGAAGGGGACTCCATCATGCATGTCAGCTCTTCTGCCCTGGAGGGAACCCGGGTCATTATGTCAGAGCTTTCAGATGGGCAGGGTGTCATTTCGGCAGGTGGTGTCGTGGGATGCCTCTCTTAGCGGGTGGGGCGCTCGATGCTCATGGTCACAGGAACAACGCAGCCTTCACATTAACTATCTGGAGCTGTTGGCGGTATTTTTGGCCCTGAGAATTTTTCGTTTGATTTTGACAGGCTATCAGGTTCTGATCAAAACAGACAACCCAATAGTGGCATAAACAGGCTCGCTCGCTTGCACTATAAACTCGTTCGCTTCCCCTGTTGAAATTTGCATGCTTACCTGTTGAAAGATCCAATCTGACAGCTAGGGGCTTTCCTCCAAATGTGGTTGAGACAATTCAAAGGGCCCGGAGCTTATCGACTAGAGATTTATATGCTTTCAACTGGCGAGCTTTTGAACGATGGTGGCAAGAACATAATGTTCTCCCATTTCAGTTTTCCAAAGTGTTTTTTAAGAGAAGCAGGCGTCTGCAACCCACAGTTAGGTGTTGGTGTTCCTTCTTGGGATTTATTGTTAGTGCTTGAGGCCCTCTGTGGTCTACTAATGAGTCTGTGGATATAAAAATCCTTACATATAAGACAGGACTACTTTTTTTATCATCATCATCAGCTAAATAAGTGGATTATCTTCACGCTTTGTCTGTACATCCATCTTGGACACAGTTTGCTGCTAATGGTTTGAAGGTTACTCTCCAGACGAACGTGGCTTATGTACAGAACCTAAGGTTGTCTCCACTGATAATAACTCTATGGACTTCGACCTTCATAGCTAGTGCCCCTCTCCCTTTGCTTTTAAGAAGCAGGGAAAGTTGCATAATTTGTGCTCTGTACGTGCATTACGCGTCTACATGGAGCGTACAACGAATATGCACTTATGTGATCGTTGGTCTGCTTTCCTAGTCCAGTAAGGGGTAAGACACTGTCTAAACAGTGGCTTTTCCACTGGAACGTAGAAGCTATCTCATTAGCTTATAGCAGCAACGGTGTCTCGTTGCCTCAGGGTGTGAAGACACATTCAACGAGGCCTATGGCAACATCATGGGAGTTGTTCAAAAGGATGTCTGTGGACGTTATTAGTGCAGCAGCCAGTTGGTCTTCACCGCACACTTTTGTCCAGTTCTATCTACTTAATATAATGCTCTCCTAGGTGGCTCATTCTGTTGTCTCAGTGGGGTCCATGATGCACTGAATAGCTATTAGGGTTCATGTTCCAAACTTTGATAGATGCTCGGCGGGTATATGAGGGAACGAATAGTTATGACTATAACCTCTGTTCCATGAGGGAGAGGAACGAAGTACAACACACTGCTGCTCTGCCTCACAGCTAAGCTTGGCAAAGTGTGGCTGTCAAACTGAGGTGATGATGGCTTATATGTATGGCGGGGCTGCGCCTACATCACCATAGGTTAGCCTGCCTATACGGTGTAAATATAGGTGGCTTCGCCAGGACACGAGAGGGCGTGATATCCTATAAGATATGTGTTATACCTCATTCCTCTCCTTTAGGGAACAGAGGTAATATTCATAACCATTCATTAAATGGGCAATTTTGAGGACTTTAGATGCAGCCAAGGAAACATACATAATGCAGCAGATAAGGCACACCATGCTTAATTCCCTTTGACATCGAAAGATGAACAGATGGAAACCAGGGGACCCAGGTACACTCATCTACTGTCGAGAGAAGTGTGGCCAAAAGTGGTCAACATTGAAGAATTGCAGCCCAAAAGGAGACAAGGCTAAGCGTCTTAAAGCAAAAACAAAAGAACTGGGATGGCAAAAAAATGACAGCAGGTGCTCTGGACTGATGAGTCAAAATTTGAACAATTTGGCTGTAGCAGGAGGCAGGTTATTTGTCGAAAAGCTAGACAGCGGGACAATGCTGAGTGTCTGCAGGAAAGTGTTTAGCATGGTGGAGGTTCCTGGCAAGTTTGGTGCTGGATTTTTGCAAACTGAGTTGGGGATTTGTTCAGGATTATTGGTGTCCTCAATGCTGAGAAATACAGGCACATACTTCATGAATGCATCTGATTGGCCCCAGAATTATTCTGCTGGAGGACAATGACCCAATCATACAGCCAATGTCATTAAGAACTATCTTCAGCACAGAGAGGAATAAAGAGTCTTGGAAGTAATGATATGGCCCCCACAGAAGACCTTATCTGAACATCATCAAGTCAGACTGGGATTACATAAAGAGACAAAAGGATTTGAGATACAGTATACATACAGTACATGTCCACAAAATATCTGTGGTTAGTTCCCCAAGATGTTTGGAACAACCTACATGCCGAGTTCCTTCAAAAACTGTGTGCAAGTGTACTTAAAAGAGCTGATGGCGAATTCTAGTTTGGCAGGCAAAAGGTGGTCACACCAAATACTGATTTGATTTGGATTCTGAATCACTCCTCTAAACAGATTCATCTCCCGCACTGCTACAGCCTTTTAACTTTTTTTCTTCTTCACGGGGACCGTTGTCACAGTACAGTTACTAAAGAACAGTCACTACACTTGAACACAAAATTTAAAAAATGCTTTACGCAAGCGCGTGCACACACAATTGGTCACAATGTTATAGTAAACAGTACACGGCACGGCTCGTTTATTAAATAAAAATGTTTTAAAAATTTTTGAATGTTTTGCAAAACGCTCGCAGTTACTCGCAATCGAAGGTTCCACCGTACTATTCATTTCACACAGTGCAAAAAGTCTACCTCTGATTCACACCTCTAACATGCACCCTGTATAACAGCTTTACACAATGCTTGTGTCTCATTAAGTGCCTTTATTGTGTTTAACCATACATGCCTATAAGACAGATATCACAGACTCAGAGCTAAAGTTTAGATCAGAGGTTTTTATAGACATAGTCGCTGACTTTCCACAAACAGTTTTGTATCTGAGCCTTCAATAACGAAAGTGAACCCTATTACCTTAAACACCTTACTGGTATACTGAATCGGCAGCTTCCTAACACTCAGTATGGCTGCAGATAAACTCCTGCTATCTGATATTAACCAAATGAAGATGGGTTCCCAGTTAGTCTGGTTCCTCTCAAGGTTTCATCCTATTGTTATCTCAGGGAGTTTTTCCTTGCCTTTGTCGCCCTCGACTTGCTCATCAGAGACAATCTGATAATTATGATTGAAACACATTTCCTCACACTTTTTAAACTCATTTCCATAAATGTTTAATTCTGTAAAGCTGCTTTGTGACAATGCCCAATGCTAAATGTGCTATATACATAAAACTTAATCGAACTTTAGAATATTTAGTGATGTGCACAATTTACCTCGGCATGCAAAGTATTTTCTGCATACGAGCAGCCGAACCGAGCCATACCGAGCGCCGGCTTGTGCCTACGTTGTGCTTACATCTGGCAGCATTGCGTACAGAATGTGCATAAGTTGTGAGCAGGTCCGGGAGCCATTAAAAATTTGTTTGCATCGTTGCGTCATTTTTGCATCATTTTCATGCATGCGTCAAGCCAAGCGAAGCAAGTTTATACAGTATATATTTAAGATCCAGAGTCTTTTTTTGCATTTTGTGCAATATTTAGTGAATATTCAGACTGCACGATACATAGTTTCAGCATCAACATCATGATGTGTGCATGCACAATAGTCATATTGCAGGAGGTACGATGCAGGGCAGTGTTTCCCTACACATACTGTAGAATATACTTGTGTATACATTATATATACAGATGCTATAATGCTAAAAGGCCATATGTTATACATACTGTATACAGTACTGTATATGGCAAAACGTATTAAATAAGAAGTCGAAATAAGGCAAAATTATTCTAGAATAATTCATTTTTATATTATATTTTTTGAGCAATTTAAGACATCTGATGAACATACTGTATTTCTACATATTGCAATATATATCGGAGAGAAAAAAAGATACATCACTGTCGTTTTTTTCCAATATCGCGCAGCCCTATTAAAGTCATAGCATTATGGGTCCCAGGAATGTTGCCAAGACTAGTAGCAAAAAAAAAACAAAAAAAAAGGGTGCCACATTCAGTTTTGATTTTCAAAGCACCTGGAGCCAATTGGAATCATGAATTAAAGTTCAGTGAGGTTTAATGTTTATTTATTCCATACTTCCATTACATCATTTACAATGTCCTTTGTAAATGTTTTAATTGTTTTTATATGCAAACATACAGTATGATTATAGTGTTGGAAATTGGTAATATTGGTAACATGTTTGGGTGGCTGGAATGGATTATCTGCATTTACTTCCTGTGGGAAAATGCGTTTCGCAATACAAAATTTCGCTTTAAGAACTCGCCTCCAGAACGGATTAAATTCGTATGTAGATAGTAATCTAGATTTTATTTAAGGACATTTGTTTTTAAAGGGCTTTATAAAACCACATGTCTCATAAATATCTCCCCACTAAAAATTCAACCAAAGACAGTAGATAGTTATGTTACATCAAAGTTATTGCCTGGAGTTCGCTAGACCCGACTGGAACTGGGTTTAAATGTCAGACGCCATTTTTTGAATTTACATTTTATGATCATTATCAGGTGTTCACCAGGGATGTCTGATATTATGTCAATCATACAGTAGAAGAAAGAATTTTATAAACATGTGCTATAGGGGGACAAAAAGGACACTATCAACACTTCAGCTCAATGTGGTGAAAACACAGTAAATACTCAGTTTTCACTGTGTAACTTTGCAAGTCCAGGCAGCCAACTGCAGCAAAAAAAAAATATTTTATCCCCCAGGAACACCAAGATTGTAACATCATGAAAGTGACTGAAAATGAAGAATCTCTTTGCTAGACACACACTTCCTGCACAACTCCCTCTCCTCTCTTGTTACCTGAATCCGAACTTGTCCATGGCGATGGCAAAGTGGCGCGGCTGGTCGTAGCAGTGGTAAAGGTTGCGGTCGTCCATGGGGATCAGGTCCACGTCGCTAAAGATGAAGCAGTCATACTCCGCGTCTTTTAGAGCCTCTGTATAGCCCACGTTGAGCAGCTTGGCCCGATTGAAGGTGTCCTCGCCAAGCTGAAAGACAACATAAAACCATTTATGTGAGATAGCCCAAAGATCAGGGTCTGGAAAGAGCTCATGGAAAAGGGTTAGTATTTTACTCTAGCTGGTGGTTCATGTCCTGAAACTAGACATTTAACTGCCTGGAAACAAACAAAAATGAATTATTCAGCCTTTATTATCAAGCTCCAAGATAATTGAGCTTGGGATTGTGGCAGACAACAGACTGCTTCATTCATGTTTTTTTTTGGTGATCTAGCAAAAAAAAAAATCTTTAGTAATGAATAAAACATGATGAACCGTATATCCCACAGTGTTTTATTCTTTTTAGATCACAGCAACCCACCAACGATTACAAAGGTTACATTATTAACTGCTTATATTTATTCTTCTGGAACATCTTGGTCCTTATCACTTAAGTTATAACAGCTATAAACACTTAGGAGAATAAACAGGCATTCTTTCAACGGCCTGGCTTTTTCTTTACGACAATATGACACAAAAAAGCTTATGTTGCACAGAAACTAGAAAGCGTAAACTCACTGACAGTTACAGATTGCTGAGACCAGAGACTCCTTCCATAACTGGTAAAAACATTCACTGTCAGAGTTGCTGTTATAGAAGATTTTTCCATCACAAAGCTCAAAAACATGAAGCCTAGTTGGGCATCTCCAGACTTCTGGACACCAATATTTTCGTGACTAACTGCTTTCCCTATTTGCAGGGTGACATTTTATACTTTAAATGAATTCTTCATATGACCCCTGTACATTACACAATGTCAAAACCCACTATACAAGTTACTAGATGCTGATGTCAAGAAAGAAGGGACTCTAAACAAAAAACTGTGAATTTTAGGTCAACTCATAAGTGGTGTTTAAACTTCAAAGTTATTTTACACCAAACACTGCTGAACTCACTTATAGTCTATACCACTTTATCCTGTATACAGGGTCACGGAGAGACTTGGGGAATGGATTTCTTTGAATTGTGGGAGAAAACCAGAGTATCTGGAGCAAATCCACCACACACACGAAGAACATGCAAACTTCATGTACACAGAGCGCGAGCCGGGAATCGAACCCGGAACTTTGAGATCCGAGGCGACAGTGCTAACTACTGTAATAAGCCTCCATGAAGCCCACTGCTGAACTCCTGAACTCCTAATCCCATAATGAGAAACATCCAGAGTAATCCAGTAGTTCCTCAGATCTGACCCAGAGATCTTTCGTTGAGAAGAGTGCAAGCCAAACGTAACTGCAATGTTTTACTGATTATCTAATTAATTATGCTACAAGTATTGTAACACCAAGTTTAGCCAGTCTCTCCTTTAAAGAGCTTTAATGCAAAGCTAGTTAAAAAAAAAAATCTTAAAATTGATATTTTTAAGCAAACTCAACATACAGGGATAAGATTATAGTTAATCAATTGTTAGTATATTAATGTGCATAGTTACCTTTTTGGCAAAATATCACAGAGTTAAGGTCCATTATGTGACTAGCCTTGACAATGTACATGTATGCAATACATGTGTGGGGTGAGTAAATATACAGTATAACATAAAATTGATAAAGTGTGGCCATAAATGTGACCGATTAATTAAATGTAAGTGAAATGTGTGATTATACAAACTAAATTTACAAAAAATTTACTGTAATATTAAATGTACAGTCATTTAGCAAACGTGATTACACAAATATTTTTGACTTAACAAAATGTGATTAAACTATTTAGTTAAACATACAAAATGCGAGTAAATAATCACAAAGTAATTTAACATGAAATTAAACAATTTAAACAAATAAAAAGCGATTATAGAAGAATGAGTACAACAATAAAACGGAATTAACGTGATCAAACAAACAAACGATTAAATGTAATTTAACTAAATGTGATAAACAGTGCTTAAACAAAGAAAAACAAATAAGACAATGTGATTAAACAAAACATGATCAAACAAATATGAGTAAACAAACCAAATGCAATTCAATAAAGTGTGATTACACAACTGAATGTGATTAAACAAACTGTTTGAACAGACAAATGTGAGTGAACAGAAACTGTTATTAAACAACGTTTAACTAAACAAAATGCGGCACTGATGACTTTATGAACCCAGTAATGTGATTTCTGCACAAAAAGCTATTTTATATTGAATAAGATTTTTACTGAGGTATAACGATAACATCAAAGATGTAATACAGAATGACAGAATCTATACATACGGTATGTTAGCCTTTCACAAATACGTGTTTGGATTATCAATAAGAGCAGCAGGAGGTCTGATGATAACGCAGCCTTACAGTCTTTTTAAAATCATTATCATCAATACGTCCTTTTCAGGAGGCTCTTCCAAACGTCTTATATATAAAAGCTAACAAGAAAATGTGCTCAGAATATTATAAGATACAGCGAGCCAAGGGCATATCATACAGACTTCTCTTTAGTCCTGATTTTAATCCATAGTATCTCAGAGGCACAGAGACAAGAAAGTAACACTTCAATGTACACCTTTATCAGAGAGAGACAGAATTAAACAGAGGAAGATAAAAAGACAGCAGATAAGGCTAAATGGGAAATTGCCATTTTCTGCAGCAGCTTTGCTCATTAACCATTACAGGACTTATTTCAGTGCGGAAATAAGATGTGAGGTACAAGTCGGCTCTGGCGAATGAAGCAGTGCATCTTCTATAATCATGCAGGGTGTTCAAAAACTCCCATTTATTAGACAGACACTACAATCATTTCACGGCATTCTCTCACAATCTGGATAAAGAAACAACGTTATGAAGTCTGTGACTTATGTTTAATTTCAGGACCATAAAACTGCAAAACCAACCCAATAAAGCCAGCCTTCTTTTCAAGCGACTGCTCAAAACATGGACAATGGCACGTCTGGGAAGCATTAAAACCGGATGCTCTCATTGAACCAAATTGCAAATTGGAGAAAAAAAAAAAGAAAAAAAAAAAGCAATCTCAGTGCATTAATTAGATCCAACGGAGGCTCCCTAATCTGCATTTCTGTGTTAAAAGAGAAGAAGGAAAAGTCTTTTTCATACCTGCCCCAGACTTCATTCTTCTTCTACTGTCGAACTAATTACAGCCAACTGGCTAAGGATGAAGTATTTTTCATCTCACTATGTGTAGATAAAACATAAAAAAAAAATAAAAAAAAACTCATGATAGGGAGAGAAAAGCTAGCGGCTCTTTGCAAAAGGGCAAATGCAACCCAATGTGGTACAGGTTCTGGACTACAGAGTGGAAACCCAGGCTTCACTTTTGGCTCATCGCAGCAAAATCACTCTCACAATCCTTGGCCTCTGAGAGGCAATTAACCCCATTAGGTTTCTGCTGATCATCAGAGACCTGGCTGCTTGAGACGGACTTCTCCCTCGGGCTCACTCTCACAGAGATAGTCAGGGGAGTCTGGCCTACCTGCACCCGTTGCTATGGAGACTGATTAGGTCAGGTCCCAGACTGAGTGATCACACACAGGGCTGTCTTCCATCAAGTGAGCGAAAGAGTATGTGTGTGAGTGCACGTGCATGTGTGTGTATCTGCTTTATCACTACCCAGCAGGCTGACCTTATCACCCAGTAGCGCTATTGATGCCAGCCTTGAAGATGGGGCCAAGACAAACAAAGTGAACTTAAAAATCAGTATGTGTAGATGGGGAAAAAAATGAAAAAAAATAAATGCAAGCACACAGAGGTGATTAAGCGTTGAAAAGGTCCGCGAAAAGAAAAAGATGAGCAAACCAAGGAAGCAGAAAGTCATACGGTTGCGGATGATGTATTACATGACTTAAATGAGGACACCGTATGTGGCGCAGCCGTGATAAAACCCAAAGCGCACTACGGCTACTGTGTGGGAGGCTTTACCTGGTTTGTCTTGTTAATGAGCCCCGCTACAGTATTGCATGTGGAGTAGCGTCCTAGTTTCGCACTCGTTACTGTATTAAAGTTCAATCACACAGAAGGGAAAAATACTCAGAGGAAATAAGAGTGCTCGGATAATGAAAGCCCGAATCGAGTACAAGAAAGAAAATATATAATGCATGCTTAGTAATGCAAGGAGCTACTGTCGTTTCCTCACTGGTATATCGTATCGAATAGAGTATGCTGAAACTAGTAAACCCTACTGGTAAAGCTGGTCACTATAAAAAAAATAATAATAGATACATAAAAACAGATCTACAGTGACTAAGATGGCTGAGTCATTATGGCCAGCACAAGCTGCGTTTTTTTTCAGCAGGGTGGCTATCAAGTCACTGCATGTGGCGCTATTATTGGAAGCTTTTGTTCGACTTTCTTTGATTCCAAAAAGAACGTAGGAGAGAAACGTCTTGTTATCAGCTTCTACCTTATGGTCAGTGAGATATTAAAAAGCAGCACACACGAGCTTTAACGGTCCATCTGTGGGTGTGTGGGATATTCACAGTGGACGTATGAGACATCATTGGCAGAGAGCCAGGCAAACTGATTTACAGTAATGAAAGGCAGAGCCATCTGAGTATAGAGAAAGCTATCATGAATAAACATCCGGGGACTCCTAATGATATTTCACTCAGAGTACATTTGTTTCATCAAAGGACTGACAACATTTTAGTTTAAAAAAAAAAACGAAAGAAAAAAAAAAAAAAAAAAAAAGCACTGACAAAACAAGCTATAGAGGAGCTCTGGTGTTATCAGGCAATTTATTACAGCAGGGTTGGTTGGGGGGGGGGGGTGATGGGGCGGTTGGCTTCTGGACTCTGATACAGCTACAGTGGGATTTATGTAAACATCAAAGACATTGTATCCCCATTTGATCCAGGCGTATGACACTCAGAAGCTGACAAGTATTTGAACATGCATTTTTGCTTATTCTGTACAATTACATGTACAGTACTGGACACAAGTTTGGATTTTTTTTTCTACATTCTAGGACAATACTGGAGATTTCATGGAGAACTATGAAATAACTCGTATGTCAATAAGTAATTAAGTGTTTAACACCAACATAAGTCAGTCATTTTAGGTCCGCTGTTCTGGAACAGTTCTTGTAAGGACAGTACATTCGCACCATGATGAAACTGGCTCTCATGGAAAGCGAGACCAAAACTTGCCTCTGTGGCAGAGGAGAAGTTCATTTAGAGTCACCAGCCTCAGAAATCACCAATTAACAAACAGCACCTCAGATTAGAGCCGTTATGAAGGATTTATAAATCATAAGTAGCAGATACAGCAGAGTAGGGCTGTAGCTATCGAATATTTTAGTAATCGAGTATTCTACCAAAAATTTTATCGATTAATCAAGTAATCGGATTGATTAAATGTAAATATATGTAAAATATATAAGAGAAACAAAGATTAATTGGTTTTCTTTTTTAGAAAGATCTACTTTAATTTTTTTTAATGCATACAGCATTTTATCAAAAATAAACATCGTCATTATTCACAATACAAGGAATAGCTTCAAGTTGACTGAGATGAATTAAGTGCATTACAGTGTCATACATTCTTATTTTAAAGCCTTTTCTCAGATGCAAAAACTAAAAAAAAAAGGTATTTCAAAATAAGTATCAAAATAAACTAAGGCAGACATTAAAATTAATTTTAATATCATTTTATCGCTCCCTTCCATTTTGCATCCCGCAACAGAACGCTTCCTCAAATCAATACACAGCCAACTGTTTGCGTCTGCTTCCGCTTTGTGGGTGACGTAAGCGCTCCTTCTTCGTGTGTGTTCACTGGTGGCTTGCATCCGGAAGCCAAACTAATAATTGCGCAAAAACATAACACAAGCTTTTAATATTAATTAAAAGAAGCGTCGAGGCTGAAGATTTTGCCTCCATCATTTTTTGTGATCGAATTGCTCGAGGAAACGTTTCAGCCCTACAGCAGAGCAGACACATCACAACTGTTCAAAGAAGATTATTACATATTTTTGTAGAAAGAAAAAAAACAAATTAGGAAAGACCATGCATTTAGAAGGTATGTCCAAACTTTTAGCCAATCCAATAAGGAAACAGAATAAATGTACAGTTAAGTACAGTTATATTAAGTAAAACGCAGCAATATACCAATCCTGGAGTAGAACAGTACATTCCTGTTAAACATTACAACTCGTGTGCTAGGGTGTACAATCCCTTGTTCCACATACCAAGTAATGCCCTTGATCAGAGGTTAGAGAGGGGTTTGGGATTCAGCCTTGTGTTAGAAGCCAGTTATCTTTGTAGCTCGTGTTAGCCATGAACACAGCAACACGGACAGTCAGCTGTTACTGGGTTCGATTGTAGGTTTTGACAGGCGGCTGCTCCCTCCTCTTTTCAGTACTGCGGGCCGTCCAAACCTGCTTTCACCCATGCTGGACACCGACAGTGTAATTAACTGCTAGATTAATTGTAATCTATTGTAAAAGTAATTGATTGCAAGAATACTTGTGATGCATGTAGTTAAATGCCCTGGTGCTTTTAATGCTCTTTATCACCACTTGTGGAACTCTCATCCAGAAACTAACTTTTGTACAATAAGCACTGAATTTATTAAATATTTTTAAGATATAATAACTATTTCTATTTTAAAGATGTGATGTTCAGTTCTATTTTTTTTTATCTCATAAATATAATCGCCAAAATCATAATATTGATTACGTCATAGATTATTATTGATTGTATTATTGGTTATTGATTATATCTATGAAAAAAATATGAATCAAATTACTGAAAAAAAACATGCACATTTATTATATACACAACTAAAATGCAATGTAATTAGTATACACTGTAATACAAAATTCACATTCCGTTATCTCTTGTCAGTTTTTAAGAAGGCTCCCTGATATTTAAAGGCTCATCTGAAAAGTGCTCGCTACACAACAAAAGAACAAAATAAACTCTCTCGCCGCTCTTGGCACATGCTGAATAAACATGTATGATGGCGCACTGAGAATTGCCAGAGGTCAGAGTTACTTGGCAGGAAGCTTGATTTTGATGGCATCCATCATGCAACCAGTCACCGCTGTCAATCAAGCTTAGTGACAGACACCTCGGCGTTCACGGCCTGCCCTGCTGTATATATCACACTCTGTATCCTGAGCAAAACAGACAGATCATACTGCTCCTGCTCTCCACAAGCAGGTGAAGGCTGTCAATTCACATCTCTTTCATCCCAGACACAGAACCCCCAAAATGCCTTCTCACTCACTTAGTATCTATACTGCTTTATTCTATATACAGGGCCTGGAGCCTATGCCAGGAGACTGGCACAAGGGCACAAGGCAGGGTACACCCTGAATGGGGTGCCAATCCATTATAGGGCACACATGGATACACACACGTACACTCATTCCTACACCATAGGCAATATGGGAATGCCAGTTAGCCTAATCTGCATGTCTTTCAACTGTGAGAGGAAACCGGAGTACCCGGAGGAAACCCACTGAGCACGGGGAGAACATGCAACCTGTATGCACCCGAGGTGGGAATCGAACTCGGATCCTGGAGGTGCAAGGCGACAGTGCTAACCACTAAGCCACTGTACCACCCACTTCTAACTCTATATTTTTTATAATACTTCTAATCCATTTTTTTGCCATTGTTTGCACACCATAATCCATAATGACAAAAGAGAATTGAGGTTTTAGCAATCTCAGACCCTTGGCTTAGATTGAGCTCAGGTGCATCCTGTCTGTGTTGATTATCTTAAGATGTCTCTAGAGCTTGATGGGAATCTACCTGTGGCAAATTTAACTGACTGGACATGATTTAGGGAGGCACACACCTGTGTTTTTAAGCCCTCAGTGCATCTCGGTCCAAAAACAAAGCCATGAAGTTAGTTGAAGCAAGTCTTCACAGCCTTCTACGATAAAATTGTGCCAAGAAATAGTTCTGAGCAAGGGTATAAAACCAAGCTTTGATTTTCTCCCAGGGGCCCAGTGAGCTCAATCAATGTGAAATGGAACCATCGGGACACCTCCTAGAGCTGGGTGACTTGCCAAACTCCGTAACCAGGCTAGAAGGAACTTTGTCAAAGAGGTGCCCAAGAACCCAATGATCAGTCTAACTCTGCTTTTAACTAGTTTATACCATCCCTATGATAAACTTTTAAATAGATCTCAGGAACTAATTTAATCAATTTCACATCTATGACACTAACAGATCCTGGACAGACTGTCTGATGCATCTTGGTATCCCACTTCTGATTGGAGTTCTCATCACATGGAGGCCCCTAACTGCTGCTAAGGATGTTCATGTTATAACTGAAGACAATTCCACTTAACCACAAAGATGGGTTGGATTGCATTGGCACAAACAGTTTCACTATGACGGCTATGGACAGCAAACGCTTGTATAGTTTAAGGACTGAAACTGACCCAAACAATTCTGTCTCCAAGTCCCCATTAGTGAACAGTGGGTAACCTTAACAAAGTGGACTTTATATATCCTAAAACATATTTTCTATTGCGCAACTGCACTGTTGACCTCAGAACACAGTTATAGAACAGATTTACTGTATGCTTACTCGCACGGTATCATGCATGCACAGTATCATCAGCTTTCTAGTCTGGTTCCTCTCCAATTTCAACCTGCATGTTTGTCGCAGGGAGTTTTACCTTGTCACGAGTGCCTCTGGCTTGCTCAGTATGGATAAACTTTTTTTCTGCTGATCTTCTGGAACAGTATAAGCCATCTCGAGCTCTTCGTTTGGCTAGAGCAGGATTAGTAACAATCTGGAACTGTGATGCATCTTTTTTTGTGTCTGTGTGAACACCAGTAGACTCCTTTAATAATTATTATTTATTTATTACTCTAGGTTTGCTGGTGGCACGGTGTCTTATCGGTAAATACTGTCACCATACACCTCCAAGCCGGGGGGTTTGATCTTGCCCCTGGCAGCATGTTCTCTCCGTGTTAGTGGTTTTCCTTCCTGTACTCCAGGTTCCTAGTAGAGTCCAAACACATGTGGTGTAGGTTGACTGGCTTTTCCAAACTGCCTATTTTTTGTAAGTGGATGTGAAGGTACTTGTGCCCCGTGATGGGTTGTCGCCTCTTCCAGCATGTACCCCACATTGTGTCCTGTGTTCCCCGTGAAGGGCTGCAGCACCCTATGACCCTACACAGCACATGTGTAATGAATGGATGCTGTTTCTTTACTTGTTCTAACATTTTATACCATTTATCCCCATACATGCATTTCAACTTCAACATTGAGCTTTTGACCCAAAATAAAGTCCTATATACTGTAAATAAACTACCTTTAAGAGGTCGAGACAGCGGACCAATCCGATCCACACAGATTTTACGCCGGATACCCATCCTGACACAACCCTCCCACTTTTCTAACAGGACTTGGGACCGGCATGGGCTAGTGGGGTAGCATGGGGTGTGATATTCAACAGCTGGGCTCGAACCCGGACCCTCAGATCCCCAGATCAACAATCTAAAGCCTTAGCCTTATATGCATTCCATATCACATTTCTTATCGTATCCAAGCACCTGATACAGAGCAAGATATCGACAAAGCACAGTGGGAAGCTGTCAGTCAAACCCCATGTGGATTAATTCAATGATCTCCTAAAGATAAACCTATCATGTGTTAATGGCCAACATCTGTTTTATTGCATCAAATCCTCAATTTCAAGAACTCCCATCTGAACACACCGCTGACTTTTTTAATAAGCCACGACGACCGTCATGTTCAGCGTGAGGATGCACAACAGATTTTTCTTTGTGTAAAACAGCACTTTTTAAACCGTTCAAACGGCTGCACAGGGAAAAGCAATTTCAGGCTGTGTTGCTTGTCACTTATAATCTTTATGTTATACATTCAATTTGAAAGAGTTTATTAAGATTCCAGAAATCCAACGCAACATTTGATGACAGAGTGCAAAAAAATGGTACAAGTCGGCCTTGTTTTAGCCTCGGCACTTCTTACAACATCCTGATTCATCCAAGTAGTCAACAGCAAGCTAGTTTCCCTCTTTGTAGATATAAAACATTCATAATATGTTTCAACAGTGTACATTTCGATTTGTACAAAACTACGCAAGAACGTATTAGCATAAGCATTTCGAAAGGTCTATAAAGTTTATGCGTTGTAAATTATGCACTACGATTGCTTTAAACATGTTACCGATCGTACTCAAATCGTAGCTTCAGATGGAGCAGTGTGCATTAAGTAGGCTTGGAAGTGGAGGGTGATAGCTGGGAGAAATGTGGAAGGAATGCTAATGCGTAGCAATAAAGTGGCTGACCTGCTTTCGTTCTAAACGGTGCAGGTAAAGGCAGCGTCACAGGATGAGCGAAGGCAATGTCTCATCAGTGCCTGATTAACCCACACTCAGCCATCAGCCGGCAGGGATTCCAGATAAGAACCTCACTGCATAATGAGAGCCCGTAAATCAGCCTTTCAGCATTGATGCTCCAGGTAGAATGCTGAAGGAGATAGGAGCAAGATATATTAGCATGTGAAAGCTCAGATTTCTCTGCTGTCTAACAGGTTCAATGGACATTGTTGAAGTAGCAGATGTCGTTCAGCAATCAGGAAGGAAATGTCATCGCGGGAGACGGCGTGCTTCAGTGTGCTTTCTTTGATGCAACTGTCTGCTCTGGAGCGTGTTCCTTTTCTCTTTTTTTTTTTCCCTTAACTTTCTAAATCCGCCATATTAACAAAACACTCAAGGTTAATTACAGCTCTAAATGTGCATTTTGTTCCTCTATTCCTCCAAGGTCTGGTTGTTACACAAGCCTCATAAAAAAATACAAGCCGCCCCAGATAAGTCGCAGAGTTACAACAATCAACACAGGGTTGATAAAGTGACCTCAGGCCAAAGACAGTCTACTTCCACTTTTAATTCGCTCCTTTGAGATCCAGGCAAGCCTGGCATGGTCGACAGTACACAGGATCTCTTTCATAGGCATTGCTACCAGGTGGCGAGACAGTAAATAGAAGAAATGGTTTGCAGACTCCACTGATGTCTTTGCCTGCAGGTTCTGCTTGATCTCTTTCAGGACACGTCACCTTCTGACCTCGACTCAACAGGAACAAGCACTGATCAGATCAGTCTACGGCTATGTTTACAGCTGGTATAGAAACATGCCCTGATCTACACACATCTCATGACTCGCAGGTGGGAGTGTTACAAGGAATAAAAAAAAAAAGAGAGAAAGCGAGAGAAAAAGGAAGAAAAAAAAGAAAGAAAGTGCTTACACTGCACATGATGCATATACAGTACATTCGGGATGCGTTCAAATATCAGGGGTAAAGAACATGCACAGTAAAAAGTGACTACCAAAATAAATGCACTATATAAAATAAATAAACTTGTCTTTCCCTACTGTACTGTAAGTCATACAGTTTTTCCAACCGTACTTTAATAATTCCCGCAACACTGGCGTATGAGATCTATTCTCTACATGCCTTTGTGGCATGACTCCAGGCATTCAGTTCTCGTGTTTCTCATAACAGGTTATCAGTCATCTTATAGACCTCCATCATAAATCTATACTGTCTATTACACACCAATGAACAAGCTGCTGTCTGCTCTTGGGGCTGAAATTCACTATTCACTAACATACATATATTACATGTCAGGTTTTTATGAGCTGTACGAGCAATCCTGTTTGTGTGCCGCAAGTTTGTTACCATCTTATAATTGCTTCGGGAAAATTAGCACCCATACCAATACACACTAGGAATTGAAATGAAAAGTCATCGAGATAAAACAGACGGAGGGAGAAAGACATTCTGTAGGTGGTGCATTTACTCAGCATGACCTTTCCGTGTGTAGATACATCGCGATAATGCTAAACACTGGTTATTCCTGCTGACATAATTCATTACATCCTACAAATTAAAATGAGAGCATGGAGTGAAATCTACAAAGTCTGTGGTTTTAAACGAACTGAAGAAAAAAAAAAGCTGAAAAGGAAAAAAATTAACATACAAATAGACATACTGTATGAATAGGATGTCTACTACTGTGTGTTTTTATTTTTTTTATGATTTTTTTTGTCAAGCTTCATGCATGAGGACTGGGATCCCCAGGGACAATATTTCAAATTCCGCACATTGCTCCAAACCAGTAGTTTAACACATGAACAATCAATAATCAATTAATCATTATTATTTGTATATATATAAAATAGGCTTAATTTTGTACAAACAGTTTTAGTAGACTCGTGCCTCCAGGGTTAAAGGTTCAATTCCCGCCCCAGACGTGTGTTTGTGTATGTTCTCACTGTGCTAGGGTGTTGGGTTTCCTCCCACAGTAAAAAAAAAAACAAAAAACAAAAAAACATGCACAAAAACATGCAGTATAAATATATATTTATTTTTATTTTTTTTTGAATAGGTAAAATTTTATTTAATTGTATGCAGAGCACTGATTCAAGGGCAGTAACTCGAGTAATACGATCACAAATAATGATCAAGGCAAAATCTTCTGCCTCGAAGCTTCTTTTAATTAATTTTAAAAGTTTGCAATTATTTATTTGGCTCCTGGATGCAAGCCGCCAGTAAACACCCCGGAAGAAGGAGCGCTTACGTCACCCACAAAGCGGAAGGAGACGCAAACAGTTAGCTGTGTATTGATTTGAGGAAGCGTTCTGTTGCGGGCTGCAAAAAGGAAAGGAGCGATAAAAATATATTAAAATTTATTTTAATGTGTGCCTCAGTTTTTTAATACTTAAAGTCATTTGAAATACGTTTTTTTTTTAGTTCTTGCATCTGAGAAAAGGCTTTAAAATAGGAATGTATGACACTGTAATGCGCTTAATTCATCTCAGTCAACTTTAAGCTATTCCTTGTATTGTGAATAATGAAAATGTTTATTTTTAATAAAATGCTGTATGCATTTAAAAAATAAAAGTTTATTTTTCTTAAAAGAAAACCAATTAATCTTTGTTTCTCTTATATATTTTACATTGCTGTTTAATTAAGCGAAAGTACATTTTATCCGATTACTCGATTAATTTTTTGGTAGAACACTCGATTACTAAAATATTCGATTGCTACAGCCCTAACTGATTCGCTCAGCCCCTCCCTCACCCACACAGAGACCTCTTTGTGAATAGCCCCGCCCCATATAACATTTCAAAGCGGTTTGCCAAAAGTGCTTTAGAACAATAGCGATCAGTTTTACGACAGAGCGAAAAATAAATAAAGACTATGGACAAGGAAGTGGATAGTCCATAATTCCCATAATTTTTTGTTTCTGTAAAGCTGCTTTGCGACAATGACCACTATTAAAAGCACTATATAAATAAAACTGAATTGAACTGGAGTTGATCATAGGCAGACAGACACAATCTGGTGTTCATGAAAGGAATCCCAGATTCCCAGCTATTCAAATAGGTTGTTAGGAAACATGTAAGGACGTTACGTTAGATTACAGTTGGGTAGTGGATGTTACTGCTACATGGAACACCAATTAATCAATTAATTAACACCAATTAATCAATTAATTATTATTTGTTAAACATCTCTATGGGGAGAAACACAATATTGTAATAAAGGTTTTTCTTGTCATGTAGCAGTCTAGTGGTAGATATCATGCCTGTGAATTTACCTCGTTATCATGAAAATGCAGTATGAAGCTGCTTAGGCCATACATTTTGTATGCTGTTATACCAACATAATGCATGCCTTGGGTGTGATGCAGCACAACATGCAAATAGAGTGTCACTATCCCAGAACACACACCAGTCTGGAGTGGACACTTTGGCAGCAATTACAATCTCTCTCTATTGCTCTCTCTTGCTCTCCACTTCAAAAACTGCCTATTACTTTACTGAGAAACCACAAAATTTGAACCCGTGAAGATCATAACGATGTTCAGTGCTAAGAAAGTCGCTTAAAACGAAAAAAAAAAAAAATCACTACATCAAAGATTATACATTATATTTTGCCCTGTCCTGGTGAATGTGCTGTTACTATAGAAACAATGGCGTATTAGACTGAGTGCACTAATATTAATCTATCATTCATGCTACAGCCAGAGCTACTTTCCTAGCTGTGCTGTTCTACAAAACACCTTCAGACACATCAGGTTCACACATTCAACTCCTTTTAGTCATATAAAGTTCCAGGATCATAGATGCTGAATTCAAAAGTTATGGCCACAGCTCCGGAGTTTGCCGTTCATTTCACTATATTGTTGGTTATGCCAGCTGAAATACACCCACTGGCCACTTCATTAGGTACACCTTGCTAGCACTGGGTTTGCCTTCAGACCTGCCTTAATTCTTCATGGCATAGATTTGGTTGCTATGAAGGTGCTAGAAACATTCCTTAGAGATTTTGGTCCATATTGCATATGGCAATGTGTTTTCAATCTTCTGTTTACCAGTTTTGGTGAGCTCATGCAAATTGTAGCCTCATTTGCTTGTTCTTAGCTGACAGGAGTGGCACCCGGTGCAGTCTTTTGTTGCTGTAGCTCAACTTCTTCAAGGTCAACAGGTTGTGCGTTTAAAGATGCTCTTCGGTATAAATCAGTTGTAATAAAATGTTATTCGAGTTACTGTTGCCTTTCTATCAACTCGAACCAGTCTGGTCATTCTCTGAACTCTGGCTTCAACAAGGCATTTTAGCCCAGAGAACTGCTTTTCACTGGATATTTTCTCTTTTTCAGACCATTCTCTGTAAACCCTAACGATGGCTATAAGTGGAAATCCCAGTAGATCAGCAGTTTCGGAAATACTCAAACCAGCCCGTCTGCACCAACAACCATGCCTTGGCAAACTGGTAACTCCAGCAGATTGTTGCGGCCATGTCTATATGCATTAAAGTTGCTGCCATGTGGCTGGCTGATTAGAGTTCACTAGAATTACTCGAGTTCACAAGCAGTTAAAACCTAATAAAGTAGCCGGTGAGTGTAAAAAACGTAATAAAAACATCCGACCATGTTTAATGTGTTCAGCGTGATTTGATGATTATTTCATGATTTTAAAACAAATGCTTGGACAGTTAAACATATCTGAACTACAGTAGCAGTAAAAAGATCGGCAACCCATTTTATGTGCAAGTGTTAAACAGCAGTGATTTATGAAGCAAGCCAGCCATTAGGTAAGTAAAGTGGAATAACCGCATGTTCTCCCCAAGTGTTACTCCGACAGTCTGCTGTGCCGTGTTTATGGGGCAAGGAAGAATAAAGGATTTGGTTGATGCAAATGAGCCCTTGGTCCCGCAGTGCAGTGCTGGAACGTGATCAAGCAACTCGTTAGCTCCCAAACATCTGCCCGTGTGCTACACAAGTCAACAACTCCAAAATGCATGGAACAGTGTGATTAATGATTCGGAGTGGCACTCCTGAAGCATGCGACACGTTGGTATTCTCGCTGGTCATCTGGTTCATGCCGTAATGAAAGATTGAAGTCTGTTCAGAGCCTGCCGCTATGCAAATCACACAGCTTGTAAAAAATCAGCCTATGAAGGAAACCGCCAGGACAAGAGACAGAATGCTAATGCAATGAAATACTAATGCAAATGGACACCACTGACCAATAAGGCCAGCGTTAATAAATATGTTAATGTGGTGACTATTTAAAGCTTTCAGTGGAGACTCAGAAAAGTTTCAGTGGCATGGAATGAGACCTTTCTGTGAAGTCAGGTATGTCACATTTTGTGTGAAGTTTTGATTATCCGGATCTTTACATATTGGATGCATTTCTATTTGAGCACCTTTTGAAATGTTAAATAAAGTAGAAACCAATTGCTTCAGTACAGGGAGTTGGGTGCCATTATTAATTTTTCTGACGTACTACATTTCTTATCAAGCTGGAATGAAGTCTAAGTATTAGCAGTTAGTCGTCTGCAGGCTGCTACTTTGGGTGCTTTCAGTTTAATTTCTCTATTCAATCCCCTGCTACACTAACGCACTTATCCCAAAGTTTCACTAGTGCTTGGATACCATAAAGGTAAAACTTTTTCTCAGTACACCAGAGCCATGAACGAAACGTCTGGAATGCCGGCCTCCCAGGAACTCCTTTAATAGCCCAAACATGTGAAAATGGCTTGGAGCGGGGTCGGCACTGTACGAGGGATGTGCCAATAACTCCCAGCCGAGATCCTGAAATGTGCAAGCGTTGTTTGTGAATGATTGTGTGTACAGTTCCGACAGACAGATGCGTCTCTGCTGCAAGTTGGCAACAAAAGATCTGCTGATTTTCAAGGATCACTCATCATTCATGGACTTACTGCGGCTGAGAATCCCATTACCATACTGTGCTAGAAGTCTTCTGTAAATGTCAATCGTTTTATGCATTCATTCACTCCTCGAATTCAAATGCATGCACAGTTTACACTTTATATAATGTATTACAGATTCATTTAAAAGTACATTAAATTGACATTTCTGTCAATATCAAAAATAAAACCCTTTTTTAAAATTTGTGTAAATTATCTTTTTTATAAAAAAAAAAAAAAAATGAAAATTTGTTTGGCTAAACGTGTTTGACAACAATTATACAGTAGTTTTAGGCTTCTTTGTTTGGTCTCTATAAGCGCTGCACATCTGGATTTTAGGAATTTCTTCCATTACATCTAGAAGATCATCTTAGTCTCAGTCAGACCGCACTGCTTTCAATTGTCAGGTCTCTCTGCATAATCTGGGCCTTGGTTGGGTCACCTATGGACATTTAACGCCTTTCCTCAAAGTCACATCGGTACCTCCAGTACTGACTCAATAGTAGGTTTCAGGTCATTTTCATGCTGAAAGGCGAACCTTCGTCTGAGGTTGTGTGCACTCTGGAGAAGAACCTGTTTAATTTCTCTGCCTTTATCTTATCCCCATTTCTGACCAGACACTGCTGCTCATAATAACCAGCTCACCAGCATTCATCATTATAGGGCTATACCTAAGACCACAGAAACTTTCCCTCAGTCTCTCAGGAGCTGTTTTCATCCTCCCACCCTATTATAAAAACCTGATTGTTAGAGTATTTCTAAGCGAGTTGTACTTCATTCAGATTCTCCTATCTCTGTGATGAAGTTTTTTTTTTAGAGTTACGTTATCTAATACAAAAGTTACCTCATACGAAAGAAGGTCTGTGGCTTTCTAAATTATGTCCAATTTGTTACAGGTGGACTCTTTCAGGGGATTTTTTTTTTTTTTTTTACTTTTATGATTAAATTTATTTTTTAAATGTTGTAATTGTTATGTTGCAAATCGAAGTCATTGAAGTTACCTATGGCACCTTGCCCATCTAGGCTAATAATTTTTCCAAAAAGTGTATATATAAAAATATTTAAAACAAACATAAAAAAAGATAATGGCATTAACTTAAACATAAAATTGTGGGGAAAAAATGATTTCTTTTCTA
>JAOVVA010000044.1:22594450-22605058 GCA_028565275.1 Leiocassis micropogon | reverse complement strand
CACCTCCACATCATTGCATTCAGTTTTTATTCACGATTTGTATAGTGTTCCAACTTTTTTGGAATCCGGTTTGTACAAAAATGTTGGGGGTTTTTTTTTCAAAATTTTTTTAAGGTGGCACTTGTAAGTTTCCAATTGTGGGTTAAAGTGACTTTATAAAATTCAATCATTTGTGCATAGAGTACTTCAGGAACCCAATGTATACTGCCTGGCCAAGTAAAAAGTCATGTTTTAGTCAATTTGTTTAAGCTACATCAAGCAAAGAAAACAACTAAGGAGATTACTAAATGTATGGAAATTTGGTTTAGAAATTTTTATTTTAAACCTTGAAGGATAGTGATAAACCATCAACTATGTGGTTTAAAAAATGTCCGTCAATGAGCGAAGCAAAGCAAAGGGTTGTCAAATGCTGTCTAGTGCAATCCCCAAAAAAGTGCTCAGAAAAAACTTAATGCTGGAGAAGGTGTCAGAACAAATAGTTCATTGCACTTTCCTGCAAACCATTCCCATGCTGACCCATGTTCACTGCTAAAATTGTCTATAAACAAGACCCTTTGTGAGACCCCACAATGTACAGTATAGTACAGCTGCTAAATCGTGGTGGCAGATACCACAGCACACCTTCAGATGTCTTGTGAAGTCCAAATTTCAATGCGTTGGAGCTGTTTTGCCAGCACAAAAGAAACCTACACAATATTAGTCAAGTGGTTTTAATAGTATGGCTGATCAGTGTACAAGCCAGTATCAGAATATTATTGGTCAGCTGCCTCAATGCTGTTATTACTTTCAAACCTTCTGGAGACCTTTTGTGTTGAATTTAACTAGGGGTTTGCTATAATTGGACTGCCACAGTAAATGACCTCAATTTCTCACTGCTTTAAAGGTCAAGCGTAAAGACCAAGATCTCTATGGTTATATAGCGAAGCTCAGTGAGGGCAAATGTACAGGGAAAAAAAAATCAATTACACATTTACATTTGGTTAGAAAATGATCCTTAGACGGTGTAGGGCGGCATTTCAATGGTTGTAAGTTAAAACTCGATTTAAAGCTCAGTTAAAGATTTTCTGACATTTGGCTGATAAACTGATTGTATTAACATTTTGTTATTTGGCTTTCCTTTTAGCCAAGGCAATTTAGAAGTGAGGCAAATTCCAATCAAAATATACATTTCACCATGTGAGAGCTAAAGGCTAACTCAAGCATGTGGCATCCATCTGTTCTGCCATGTGACCTCAACCTTCTGATTACTGGCACCTTTATGTGTAAAGTTATAGGGTGTTATTTTCCCCAACACTAGATTAACTGATGTAGCTCAGGAAATCTCAGCACAAATGTCTCCATGGAACGTCTCCAGAAGTCATCATCATTTCCCAAAAATGCAAGTCACTATTGCAGTCAAAATATTCACAGCTGGGTCCAACTGAGACATAAAGAACATCGTCCCGTCTATACCGCTTTATCCTATATGCAGGGTCACGGGGGGTCTGGAGCCAGTCCCAGGAGACGTACTGTAGGGCATAAGGCAGGTTATACCCTAGACGTGGTGCCAGTCCATTGCAGAGCACACACACACTCAGTCTTTTGCACACTAAAGGGAATTTGGAAACGCCAATTAGCCTAACCTGCATGTCTTTGGACTGTTTTTGGAAGAAACCGGAGTCTGTGGAGAAAACCCACCAAGCACGGGGAGAACATGCAAACTCCATGCACGCAGACCCGAGGCGGGAATCGAACCTGTACCCTGGAGGTGTTAGGCGACAGTGCTAACCACTAAGCCATGCTGCCGCCGTATACATAAAGAACATAAGAAATAAAAAAGCTTTAATCTTTTAAAAATGGTTTTCACTCATTTTTGCTAATATGCTTAAACCCGTGCGTGCGTTTAACTTTAAAAGATTGTCAGTTAGCATTGATGACACACTCAACTTTAATTTCTAATTCCATTAGCATCAAAAACAGGGAATTATGCCAGTTGATAACCAGATGGTACATCTCCTACTCCTTAAACCGTTCTGCTCTGTATGTGACTAAAATCATTACCTTTGTTTTATTCAGTTATTGTCCTCTTGAACTGAACATATTTACAGACAGAGTGTCAACATTCACCTACTTTAACTATAGACATACAGCCTAAATTTCATTTGTACAACTATAGGCCGAAGCGCATATTTTAATGCACTGGAATTGCATTCCATTGCTTCCTCGCTGCCAGTTTATGACTTCCTGATTGGATATCACCTGTTGACGAGTTTCAACTCAGCAGTGAACAAACCAGTTCATCTATCTCAGTGTATGCATCATCAGACACATCATCAGACATCAGCCGTGCCTCTGGTTCCAGAAATATGATGAAAGATTGTGATTATTAATAGCAAGTCATGATTTGTTTTCTGAAATGGGAGGCTGTGTTGCTGGGTGTCATACCTAGATAAGTGTTCATTAAGACATTTGTTTTTACAGTACATCAAATGAATCAAAATCAAAACCATTTCCAAGGCAACAGAAGATGACTGAGGTTACAGCCAATTTTATTCATTTTTCTTGTATTTTGTAGTCCTGATTGTCAATGCCTGATTGTCATTCACACACACCGAGCAATTTGGGAACGGCAATTACTGTAGCCCAACGTGTACAGTATGTCTTTGGACTGTGGGAGGAACCTGGAGAACCCAAAGGAAACCCACCAAGTACGGGGAGAAGATGCAAACAGTTAGGTGGAAAAAATATAATTTAAGAATTATGTACTCAGCCACGTTCATTTTAAAGATGCACTGATGCACTTCTTGGACTTATGCACTGATGTAACTTGGATGTATTGTTATTATTTATTTATTATTTTGAAATTTGATTTTCTTTCTATTTAATAATTATAACTGACCATATACTGAATCATTTTTGTAACTTTTCTTAAATGTAACATTTTGTTGTATGTTCATAAATTAAGGACTATTAAATAACATCCTCCAAAACTGCACAAGGTTAAAGGTCTTTCTCACACTCAAATAATTCTCAAAATAAAATGCCCCAGGTTACTGGATAGATATTTTGTGCAAATAAAATTTAGCTGAAAATGGAGGCAACAGCTAATTACCAGGAAAGGCGAAGGCCATCATGCCAACTGACAGGATCTTTTTTGAACTGCTGCTCATAAGATGAGAGTGCAGCGTGAGAGCATGGCCAATCCACTCCCTTGACCCGTATCTTGTGCACCACTCCGGAGCTGAGATACTGAATTTTGGGTTTTCATTAGCTGTAAGTCATAATTATTCAAATGAAAAGAAATAAACAATTGGAATATATAATCCTGTGTGGAATGAATCTATATAATATGAGTTTCACTTTTTAAAATTTAATTACTTAAATAAATCAGCTTTTCCCAAGTTTCCTATTATGTTAATGTGGCTTAAACTGAAAGTCAGCAAGCTGTTGATAAATTTTTGTCTATGAGATTTGGAGTCTGGCAGCCACGTACCATTTACTTGCGAGAGAGTTTTATGAAAAATTTGTGCTGGACTTTACTTAGTTGCGTCTGTGTTCCTTCTTCTGAAACTGTCTCCCTTCATCAGCGTACAATACACATGGCTAATATATTACATCTACGGAGATACGGCTTAAAAAGATCTGACATCACCCTGAAGTAAATTACTGTAAGATAAACTCTAGGTAATTGTAAATAATAGAAATGACTAGTCCAGACATCTGGGTGTGTAAATTCTTCACCCCTGCTATAGAACTGAATCTTTAGTTATGCACTAATCTTTAAACGGGTTAAATTCTTTCTGCAGAGAGTTTGTTTTATTAGATACTGAGTACATAAAGTATGGTGAAAACAGTTTAATATTTTCATGATCTCTTGATGTATGTGTTAGACTACAGCTATCGTTTGTCACATAATTAATATCAACACTGCAATATGCAGGGAATAACCAGCTCACATTATTATAGGTCTACACATCTCCCATCACAGTTATCATTCCACTACAATATTTAGTTTATTTTAAAATTCGGTCTGAGCTTTATTTTATTTATAAGTAAAGACAATGTCTGCAGTAGTGGAAGAGAATAAGCCTAAGAATCTCTTCATGCTGACTTTGCATGACTGAACACGTTATGAAGGACTATAGAAGAAAAGTGAGGGTAGGAAATAAAAATTTTATAACTACACGAAGAAATTTCTATAGGGCATTCATTGGTTTTTCAGTTGCAAAATCCAAAAAAACGAGAAAGTAATGTTATTTTTAAAAAAAATGTGTGCATCATTTTTTTTTTTATTACAATTTTACTTTTTTTTTGCAAAAATAAATAAATAAATAACAATAAAAAAACTAAACAACTAAAATAAATAAATAAATCAAATAAACTCTAATAAAGCCATTTAAAAATATAATTTTGCAGAACCCAATCAACTTAATTTTTAAAAAAAAATAAAAATACATTTATTACAATATTTATATTAAATTTAAAGCTGCAACTAATATTTTTTGTGTCACTTAATTTATTTATTTATTTATTAAATAATTTTATTTTTGTTTAGTTGTTTATTCTAACAACTATCTTTGCCTCATTAACTACTCTAACTATAATTTTCTGCTTAGTCAATCAAACCTTCGGGTAACTTACCATTATATAATAACTACTTCTACAAGTAATCTTTTAGCTTACAGAATATACGAATTAGATCAGCTGTATTTCTTTCAGGAATGGTTCATGCGTTTATCATTTATTTTTACCATGAAATCTATGGATGAAGAAACAATTTAAAACTTGTATTTTTACCTAAAAATCTTATTCATTACAAAAGTTTTTAATTATGGAGGGCAGGCCAACTTAGGATGGGTGCTGTTTAACATATTCTGCTATTAATTACTATAGATAATGTTGTGTAGTGTGTTGAGTATTCTCTTAATATAATATATGAATATAGCTGGTGCTAACTGTAAACAGGTTGCATACACCATCTTACCGATTTATAACATTAAATCTATGGTGTTTGCTCTATACAACAAAAAATAAATGTGCTGGAAAGCGGTATTGCCAGATTAGCCGTTATCACCTCCTTTAGAGAGTCTTCTCGTTAGGAAGTTCTTATCTGAAACACAACAGACAAGACCCTGGAACTCCCAATCATAGATACCACTTATCAATTGGCCCACTCACTGATTATTAATTAGATTAATCAGAATCAGAAAGAGATTATTAACTGTGATTATTTTTTTTTTTTTACGCTGATGCCTTCTTGTTTTGTAGATCCAATAGACCCAGGTTGTTTTTCTCTTGAGATGCAGCAGTTGAGCTGATGTGGCAGCCCATTACAGTTTCACACAGCGTGCAGTGGACCATTTGGTCTAAAGAATTGGATTTGGGCTTTTGGGGATAAAGTCTCATTTTCACCATGCGGTGCCATAAAAGGGGATGAGCATAAACATTGCAACGCATCGAAGCACTCCACACAAGTCCACGTATTTATGTAATCAAAGTAATCTATTACGCTTATGGAAACTTTCAGCCCTATTTGTGATATTACCTAGCCGTATGAGAAGGACACCTGTTCAAATTTGTTGGTTATATATTTCTTTTACATTACACTGAGTCTTAAACGAGTGAAAGTGCAAAAAAAAACAAAAACAAAAAAAATAATAAAGTAACAAAGTACTGTGTGGGTTTTACTTTTTCCAAGAGGTTTATATTTACTTTACAGATAGAGGGATGGAATAAAGTGTCCTTGAGATGAACAGTATGTAGCAACAACTTAATCAATACGACAAGTCTGGTTCCTTAGGAGCAGGCTCTCTATGGTTCATTATGGAGAAAGAGGACTGAGAGACATCCTAGATAATATGTAGTTCATAGGCCTTGTTTGAAAGAACTGACATATCTGGACTAACATGTACTGTACATCAGTGGTCCTGGGCCGCGGACCGGTACCGGTCCATGGAGCAAATGGTACTGGGCCACACAATAAATAATTAAATATTTCCGTTTCATGTATTATCTGAGTCTGAACGATATTTTATTTAGAAAAACCTTGGCTTCAAGCCATGTGGCCCTCCAGGTTCCTCCCCTTTCCTTCATAACTGAGTCGCTGTGTTTCATGTGCTTGTCTATAATGTCAAATCAGGCAACAACACAGGCATTCAGAGCATAAAATCATGCCTGCTTTGATACTGATATAGTGCTCCAGGTGAGTATCAGCTCTATCATCAGTATCTGGGACAGCTCTGTATGGGGGAAGACAAATCACAAATCTATTGCCTAGAGTATCAGGTGTACAAAACCTTGAATATGCCAAAAGGTCCCATGTTCCGTTTGTTTAGAAACTGTTATTATTATTTTTTTTATATTAATAACAATATCATATAACAAGATATTTTAGAGTAAATGATATACAGTAGATGAGTACTGTATATGTTTATTATTCTCTTATAACAAATTTTATATTGTTTCATCATGCCATCAATAAAAATTAAAAAAAAGTCATTTGGTCAATATTTCGGGTTTGAGATTGGGTGTTCTGCCATCATATCATTAAAACTGTACAGTTTCAGCACCAGTATGGTGGTACATAGAGGTTAAATGAGAAGGGTTATACTAACTTGAATCTAGCCATTCCTCTCTGACCTCTCTCTCATCACTAAGGCATTTCTGCCCACAGAACTCCCACTAACTGGATGTTATGTTTTTTTTGTTCTGTTCAACAATAGACTATTTTGTGTAAAATCAGCAGTTCTCTAAACCAGTTCGTCTAGCACCAAGAACCATACCATGACCATTGTCACTGAGGTCACACTTTCCCCCCATTATAATGTAAACCGCCTTATAATGTGTTGTTGCCTTATGTATTGTTGCCAAAAAAGGTCACCATATCAGAGGGCTCAAATTACTGGGCTGCATCAAACGAAGAAAAGAACTAAAGTAATGGAACCAGGTTTAGAAACATTAAACACGCTATCAAACCCTGGAAGCATAATGCTGAACTGTCAACTTTGTGGAAGAAACGTGGTTGAAGAAAAATCATTGACTTTTTTTCATGATAAAAACGATATCTATGTTTAATAATGAAAATAAAAGCATTTCTATACGCACACAATGTGATAAACAGGATTGGGACTAAGCAACTGTGTGGCCATAGCAAAATCACTTCTTAGTGAGGCTTATCGAGAAAAAAAAAAGGCTTCAATTTGCATAAAGAATAGACTTCGGAACAATGGAAAAAAGGTCATGTGGTATGATGAGTTCAGATTGACCCTATGCCAAAGCGGTGGGCATTTTAATCATACATCAGGACCACTGTCCAAACCTCTGCAGGCAGTGTTAAGATCTTTGGTTGCTTCACTCAGGTCTAGGCTCAGCAACTTTATGTGGCAATAAAATGAAGTCAGCTGATGATCTTAACGTAATGAATGACAGAGTATCAGAGAGCAGAGAGCATATCCAGAATTCAAACTGTGAAAGAGTGGATCTGGGAGCATGAGGGAACACAATTTAATAATTATAATAACTGAATAATATATAGATTTTTTTTTTAAATATTTATTTATTAAAAATAAAACTTCAAAGGCACTTTGTCACAGTGAGACAGACACAAGTAAAAACTGGGCTCTATTGATGAAATACGTAATACATCAGGAACAGTTTCTCTGGGAGCATTTAAAATTCGCAGCTTTTCGGTATTCTCCTCGGCTCATTGGCGCCATGACAGCGTTTGCTTTCTTGTCTGCCGTTGAGTCATGAAATTTGTTTTAAGCCACCATAATGGGGCACCTCAGATGGGGAATTCACAGAGGCTTCTTAGAACAAATACTGAGACAACAGAGAGATTCAGAGGCTTATTATAAAACTCATTAGCTGAGTCCCTGAGCCAACACGGCACTCTAAAAACCATTGGTGATCTCTGGTATGCTGCTGTCCCTCACCAGCCTCTTATCTGCAACGATGAGAGTGACAATGGTAATATTATAAATTAGAGTTAGATGGGTCAATCAGCTGTAAGAAGAAGAAGAAGAAGAAGAAGAAAAAAGAATAATTCTAACTGCATATAGTTATGTTTGTCAACATCATGTAGTGATCAGCCATAGTATTTACACCATGGAACGGTGAAGAGATCTTGTTACAATTGTACCTGTTAAGGTGTGGGGTATACAGCATTAGGAAGCACATAAATACTTGGTTCTTAAAGCGGATTTGTTGGATGGAGGAAAAATGTGCAAGTGGGTCAACACAGCAGGTCTTCTGGGGTGTTACCTGCATGGAATGGTCCAAGAAAGAATAACTTGTTAACTGGCATTGGAGTCTTGGGTGTCCATGAAATGTATGTAGGGGTGGGGGGTAAAGGCCAGCCTGTCAGGTCTAATTCTATGGAAGGATGTAGTAAATTGGTGAAAAAGGCAATGCTAGCCATAATATAAAGGTGTAAAAACACACAGAGTGCCCATACTGATCACCAGAAGCACCTACAATGGGCTTGCGAGCATCAGAACAGGACAATGAAAAAATGGAAAAAGCTGGCCTAATCTGAGTAACAACATTTTTTTTTTATATCATGTAAATGGCATGGAGTGTTGCTTTCATGGGAAAGAGATGGCACCAGCATGCACTATTGGAAGAAGGCCAATGTTTTGCTAGAAACCTTGGGTCCTCCCATTCATGCAGGTATTACTTTTACATGTACCATCTAGCTAAATGTTATACACACCAAAAAAAATAAAAAATTCTCTAATGGCAATATCCTCTTTTAGGATGTCGGATAACAAGTCCAGGCACACTGAAAAAAATTGGATAAGGAATAGATTAAGGAACATGATAAGGAGTTCAAGGTGTTGAATTGACCTTTAAAACCCACAAATCTCAATCCTTATGTATCCCAATGCCGGATAACTAGCAATTGGATATCTGATTTCATGGAGATGCCAGATACCACAGCATACTTATACAAGTCCAGTGAAGACAATATCCTGATGGGTCACAGCTGTTTTGGGAACACACTAGGAACACTAAATATTAGACAGGTGGTTTTTAATGCCTTGGCTTTTCAGTGTGCATCTGTCTATTCACTTTCTGTTACAAAAACCTCTTTGTCCATCTTGAAATAAAATGAATGTGACCAAACACAACGAACAAAAAAATGATTTAATTAACATTTCATGACATTTTAAACAGTCTCATCAATGAATGGTTCATGTAGAAAGAGCAAGGGTGTAGTGATTTAATGCTGGTGATGAATTTAAATACAATAGAGTTTTCTCATAAATCATAAAAGCTACATATTCCAAAACTGTTGAACTCAACAACCAGCTTTTGCTTTAAGATTGTTTACACTGAATTTGTTAAAGTCAAAGTAATCTTAATCTTAAGATAATGTAAGATAAAACTTTATTTTTCCCGGACAAAAATCCTTCTAAAGACTGCTCCAAGAGAAAAGAGAGTAGAAAAATATCCACACAATGAAACTAAGTAATAAATAAAGTATATAAAAATACACAAACTAAACATAAAATAGACAAAAGTAGATATTGCTAAATGATATTACATATGACAATGCAAAATTATATCGCACATGACACTGCAAAATAATGTGGTATGATATGGTATTATATTGTTTGTCTACATTGTATGTGACACTGTTAACCGATATCGTATATGATACTGTTAACTGATATTGCACGTGATATTGTTAATTGATATCGCACATGATCCTGTTAATCCATATCGCACGTGATACTGTTAACTCATATCGTACACGATACTGTTAACCGATATCGCACATGATATAGTTAATCGATATCGCATATGATCCTGTTAATCCATATTGCACATGATACTGTTAACTGATATCTCACGTGATATTGTTAATTGATACGGCACATGATACTGTTAATCCATATCGCACGTGATACTGTTAACTCATATCATACGCGATACTGTTAACCGATATCGCATATGATCCTGTTAACCGATATCGCACATGATCCTGTTAACCGATATCGCACATGATACTGTTAACCGATATCGCACATGATACTGTTAACCGATATCGGATATGATATTGTTAACCGATATCGCACATGATACTGTTAACCGATATCGGATATGATACTGTTAACTGATATCGCACGTGATATTGTTAATTGATATCGCACATGATCCTGTTAATCCATATCGCACATGATACTGTTAACCAATATCGGACATGATATTGTTAAACAATATTAAACATGATACTGTTAACCGATATCGCACATATTGTTAATCGATATCGCATATGATATTGTTAATCGATATCGCATATGATCCTGTTAATCCATATCGCACATGATACTGTTAACAGATATCGGACATGATATTGTTAATCGATATCGCACACGATATGATGTTTGGATAAAAGCTTCCAATTGTCTTGCTCATGTGAGAAAGTTCTTACGTCTTAATGTACTTGAAGCATGAAAGTAAAATCCCAGTAAGTCAAATACAGAATTTTAACATTATAAATCAGCCGTTCATAATTAAATAAGCAAACCCGGAGCCTCCGAGTGGCGCAGTGGTAAAGCGCTCGCCCTATCATCCGGGGAGCGCTGGTTCGAAGCCCGGGTGATGCTGTTTTCCTCTCACAGC
>JAOVVA010000044.1:22574382-22590766 GCA_028565275.1 Leiocassis micropogon | reverse complement strand
AGTGGAAGCACTATTTATTTAGTTAGTTTTTGCCTTATGAACAGATGCTTAAATAGTTCACTTTACATCCATAACTTTCATCACGTGTCTGAATATGGCATTATTATTCTACAGTTAGTTGAAGTGTACTCTGCATCACAGTGTATTGTCCGACAGTTTCTTTTCCCCCATCAAAATACAGATTAAAATGCATCTCTGTACATCACACCTAATCCAAAAGCCTTACACTTTCACTCCTAGAAAAAAAAAATCTCTCGATTTTCATTTCAAAGTAGTTCACTAGCTTTAGTCATACAAGCTAAACGTTTTATGTAATAACATGAAAGTCGGAAGACTTTCCACATCATGACTCAAGCACTGCTCACTGGGTGCAAGAGCTTAGGGTGCGGTTACAAATAGCTTTTACAAATTGCTTGCCTCAAAAGGATTTTCATTGGTTTTCAATTACAATTGCTGCAACAGTCACCAATAAGACAACAGTTATAATAGAGCCACCATTTTATTTTATGGTTAATGTATGTATTATAAGGAACATTGTATTGTTTATCTAAGCATGCTATTGTATCAATGATTCAGTTTTTAAGTCAAGTACATCATACTTCACTATAAAATGAAAAATAAATAAATAAATAATAATAATAATAATAACAATTTCCATTTAACATCATAATAATTTCATTAACCTTAGGCTTTTATAAATGCACGTTGGTTAATTTCCAGCACGTATGTAGAAATTTTATGAGCAAGTTAAAGGTATTTTCGTAGCATAGTGATTATAAAGTGCATATTTTCGACATGATTTGTCCCCTTCTCAATAATACATTTTAGTTAATGTGAAAAGTCTTCGAATAATAAGATAATGGCAAAAAATACGATTAATTAATGACTGGGTGGACATCTTCCGATTTAATGATCACATGGTGGACCTTCAGTTAGCAAAGCGATTCAGTGGTAAAGGTGACTGTGTACTGTTTATCACATATTTCTGAAGTTCTGAAAAGTATTTATATTTATTAATTTTTCACTATGACTGGGTGGACATGTCAAGCTCGACAAGATCAATTTAGATATACAGGAGTAAATACTTAATGTACTTGCAGCAGTTGTTTTAACCTCCATTGAAGAAAAACAATGATGGTTGTGAGCTTTCTTTTTCTAAAGGAGCGGTAAAATATATATATGTATAACGGAAGTCATTAAACCTCATGAAAAACGGATAGAATTTACTGCACTTTTTGTCCGAGGACACTTCGGTCAGATTTGACCGGAACACAACATGAGGGTTAATAGTACATTCGGGGGGACTTCTGAAAAAAAAAACCTGTTAAATATGGGACCTTTAAAATCTGGCTACAACACCAGTATGGTGTTTTAAGTTTTGCCCATTCCTAATATAATATCATGGTCTAAAAACAATATCAGAACGTTTATTACAACAGGCTTTATCTGTCAACCTTTGCAGTGTTCCAACAGATATGCTTGTTTCATTCACAGATGTGTGAGTTACATTCCCAGTGAGCTTTATGTTGTTTGTAATGCAGCCACAATGGAAATCGAGAAGACTCTATCTGGCAAGCTTCATAACTTCCACCCCAGGTGTCCGCTGGCTTTAGGAATGAAGGAAAGTCTCAGGCAATATGCGGTGTCTACTATTTTATGTTTCTATAGCCGTTTTAGGGAAAGTGGTATAAAAAGAAAAGTCATCCCAGCCATCCCATGTGGATGTTATCTCAGTTTTGAATGTAAAAGAATGGGCAAGTCAAAAAAGAGGAATGAAGCACACCAAGGGGTATGCCAAGGGGTAAGGGTAGCTCAGCGCTTGGAGTTACTGATCAGAAGGTCGACGGTTCAAGCCCCAGCTCCACCAGGCTGCCACTGTTGGGCCCTTGAGCAAGGCCGTAACCCTGTCTGCTCCGGATAATGCCTGATCCTGTGCTTTGTCCACAGCATACTAACAAAACTGAGATATGCAAATAAAGACATTTACTGTGCAGTAATGTATATGTGACGAATAAAGGCTAAACTTCCAAAACAAAAAAAACTTAACTTAAGTCTGAACTCACACCAAATGGGTTTAGTAAAAGGCATGTGCTGTCCACCCACACAACAGCATCTCTTGATACTTAGTAAGCATTACATAGAAGTTTTGTGTGGTGGGGGGAAAAAAAGTAATAATATAGTTTAGTCCATCATTAAGTGCTGATCTGTGTTTATTAATCTGTGGGAACTGAGAGGATTTGCCGCTGAGTCTGAGGAAGAAGCGGTGGCACTGAAGTGAAGCAAAATCCTCAAGTGCTTTTGAGATTCACATGAACTCATTCCAAACTCTTAGTGCCAGAGCTAAATACATGTAAAACTGCTCTGAAATTTAAATAATGGAATATTCAACATGACCAATTCAGTTTCAATATGCGTCCTTATTTTTTACCCACTTTATCCCAGTGAATAAAACGGTAACGGTTACAGTTACAGTGAGCAAGGTAGGGAGATATACTGTAAGGAGTCTGACAAAAGGTTGATTTAAATGAATAATATCCAGAAGCAAAATATTAATTATCAAAATATTTTTAAAAATACATATAATGTGAATCAAAAAAAAAAAAAAATTAAGCAGGGTTTTTTTTAAAATCACTCTTCTGCTATAATTTTTCACTTCTTATAGTGGATGTAACAAGAAGGTGTTCATCTTAAAGTTCCCATTATACTATTTATTAACAAGTTATCACAGGTTTTACAACCCCCAATGTGTTTCTGTTAATGCCCCAGCTGAAATATCCCCCATTCTTTCATATCACAATCTCCCTCTGTTTCATTCATCTTTTAAGCATGCCATTTTAGTGTTTGCATAAATAAGCTACTGCTGAGCCACTCTCCACCTGAGAACAGTAGAGCTGAGCAACCAGTTGGGGAGGGTAACTTCTTATATGAGGTCACATTAGGGGGGGAATCTACTTGCCTGATTTAAGCCACAGCCAACACAAAAACTGAAAAAGAACAAGCAGCTGGGAATGTTTTTCCCCCCCTCATGTTCTTTTGGGGAGCGGATATAAGTGAGTAAAAATTACAAATGTGAATTTTGCACAACCGGCTTCCTTTAAACCTTTATGGCTCAACTGATTGATTTAGAAGAGTCTAAAAGTTAGCCACACCCACCCAGTTAAAGGTGCAACTGGCTCTGATCTGATCGGAACAGTGAAAGCCGAGTACTTGTTCTAAGCAGCAGGGAAACTGTATTGCAGCTCATTAAAAAAAGTTAACCAAAATATGTGAATCTGCTGCATTGTTTGTGAATGCATTCACATTTTACATCTAGAATTTTTAATAATACAAGTAAGTATCTTAATTCCATCCAGTTAAGTAGGAGTTAAAAAGCATAACTAGATGACAAGGCTTAGAAGTTACAAGGCTTTCGCTTCTTATTCTTCAGCTTCTTATTATGATTTTTTGTTTTATTGGTTTCCACTTTCTAATTACTACATTATTATCACACTCTTATAAAAACTTTGGAAAAAAAAAAAAAACTTAATATACTCTCATTAAATAATTAAACCCGTTTTGTTTTTTTAATCAATGTTGCTGTGAACATGGTATTTGATATGATTTGATGCACTTTAATGTGAAAATAAGCATACTGCATTATTATAAAAATGAGATAATGGTGCAGGAATTAGGCAGAAAGTGCAATTTGCCTGCATCGAACAGTCTCAAATGTTCACAGACGCATTATTAAAAAATTCACACAATTAAATTCCTTAATATTGAGAATTTCTGGAATACTTTACACTTATTTTTCTATGCAATTGTCAGAATTGTCAAATTACTACCGAACAGGATGGAATAAAGATTTTTATTGTAGCGAATAAACTTAGGGGAATGTTTTAGGAGAGGGAGAAAACTGAAAAAACTTTCAGGGCACAGGGAAAAACATGCACAGGAAGATAGCAATAAGAGTTTAGAATTCAACCCCAAACCACAAAACTGTGACACGACACCACAGCTGTGACGCCCCTGTATACATACAACTGTTGGTCTGTTTAATTTGACCGAGGCGCTGATGACAGAATGGACAGAATGGTAATTGATCGCGTATGCCTGCTTGATTAAGAAGACACAAATCCCAGCAAAAACAAGAAAGATCAGAATCAATAAATCATAAGAGTCATACAGTAGAGTTTTTATCTTACAACATAGAGCACACACAGAAAACTGGGGCGCTTCTTTCATTCTAATTCTTGGTTTGGCACAGCGGTTGTCTTTTTCCTGGAAAGCAGACTTCTCTGTTATCTTAAGATAAGAGCCGATGCTGACAGGATAAAGAGCCTGGTTCTGTGACATGCACAGTTCTCTGTATAACCAAACACACCGGCGCTGATTTGCAGACAGCTCGAATTGTGCGAAATTGCCAGGACATGGTGTGAAATCGACGTGGAACAAAACCGATTAAATCTGGCTGGTGCCACTCGGAAGAAACAGCGGGATAAGACGTGAGCGACAGCGAGCGCAAAATTCAGCCACATCACGCTACCATGATTTGATTTGCTTAGGAAAAATTATTGATCTACATAAGGAATAAAAGCACCGATAGCATTTTGGTGGTGCGACATGTCTGGGCCAAGCTGGAAATCAAGAAACAGACATACATACAGTATCCTGCTGCTTTGCTCATCACCTTGACCTGAGGAAGGAAAAGATGGTTCCTCTTTCATCTCTCCTTTCTGTGCAGCCAGCGAGGAGGAAAAGGATGATGAATTGACGGTGGCGGGGGGTTGGATCTGGCACTGGTTTAATGACATCATGAGTAAAGGTCAGTGGTTGAAGCACTGCCACATTGTAAATCCCTGTGGGTTCTCACTTCAGGTAGATTATAATTCACCGTGTCTAGCTCAGGCCAACAATCTCGATGTATTACCACAACATAGACTTAAACCATGGGTGGTGATAAAAGTGAATGGACACATGCGAGTACTAGAGATGCTCATTTTCATCCAAAAGATATTAAAGTTATTTCACTAAGGTTGACAGCAAGGATACTGCATCAAGGTTAAGCCTGACACATTTCTTTGCCGTAGACTTCATGCATTATGCACAAGTTATTAGCATAATATTAGACTGGATACAACTCGTGTTGTATGATTTGTTCACTGAGGAGGACTCCAAGCAGTGTAACAATGGTGAAATACGTCGCAAGGCTTATTTTAAAACTAGACAACAGCAGACTGTAGTCAGAGAGATATCCTCTCAACACTCAGGCTTTTTTTTTCTGAGCTTCTTGAGAGCTCTCTGCTAAAGTCGTGTACTTGTTGGTCCACAGATTGACAGCTGCACCCGAGCCCCCGAAGCCTGATTTCATCCTGCATTTTCTCTTTTCCCACATTTCTCCTCTGCAGTGTCCTCATCTCCTGTTTCTGCCCCGCTAGTTCACCTGCTCCTCTTGCTCCTTCTTTACGCTCTTTTTTTTCTCCTCATCCTGCCACACTGGTTCCCGACCACAACCTTGAGGATCTTAAAGGTTGCAACCCGATTAGCTCTCTGCTCTTTAGTGTAACACTTTCAGCAGGAACTTTAAAGCGCTGCAACACCATGATTGTCACAGGGCAGATGGACATCGGTACACGCTTGATGCTCAGTTCAAGTTGGCAGGAAAAAACAATCACAGCAATATCGGACAACCAAAAGGTCTACAGTAATGAAATGCAGTTTAAGTCCAGCTAAAGATCAGAGATTTATTGATTGTATATATACACATTCTATTCGAATATTAGCCCTATTTTTGAAAATGCAAAAGATTTATTATTAAATAATTCTGGCTATTTATGGGAGCCGTAGCCAGAAGCATCCATTATACGGTTTTGTCTTTTTCTTTTTGTTTTTTTGCTTTTTGATTTATATGCACAGTCTTAAAACAGGCCAACGATTATAAGAATACAAGAATAAGTACGAGGGGTTTTCAAGTTAACCCGGGACTTCTGATTGTGCAAAATAAACCTCCCTTTATTTCTTTATATAATCAACTGCTACACTAATGCACTTATCCTAGCATTTCACTAGTGCTTGGATACCATGAAGGTAGAAAGTTTTCCGAGTACGCCGGAGCCATGATCGGACTGCCTGCTTCACGTCTGAAATGCTGGCCTCTAAGGAAATTCTTCAACCAACCAAACATGTAGAAATGGCTAAATGGCTTGGAGCACGACAGGACTATGGCAAAAACTCTCACCAGGGTTCCTGTAATGTGCAAGTGGTGCTAGAGAGTGATTGTGTGTATAGTTCCCAAAGACACGTGTCACTTGCACAAATTGGAGACAAGTTATCCGTCGATTTTCAAGGACAGGCGTTCCACTTGACTACAGGATCGACTGCAGTAGCCTCCGAACAACTTCACTTTACAACTTCACTCATGGAATTTCATCAAAAGTACTGGTTTGACTTAAACTTACAACCAGCTCCTGCTAAACAAAGTAAATTCTCTGTGAATCCAACATTAATGTAGTGCATTTTCTTCCACTTCATCATTCTTTACCCAATGGCAAGGACATCTGGAACCCTATAACAGGAACAATTTAAAATGCGATGAGCAGAAATATTAGCTGGCGCATTATATGGCGCAGTCAGTTACTTATACACTGCTATACATCCTGACAAATATCATTTTTATGCTGTAGAGATGTAAAATGTTACTGTCACATTTTTCATTTCACTCATGTAGTTCTATAGTGCTTGTTAAAATGTATTGGAAGAGTAATATACAGTACAGTACAGTATATATTAATGTTATTAATAGTAATAATGTTAATATTAGTCCTTTTTTTCACTGGCATGGTATCACTGCTGAATACTTAAGCCTGAAACCTTGATGACGGTTAAAAATTGACAGAGTCATCAATGTTTAAATGGCTGGCTGTGGAGCTCAGGCTGAACCCCAGTGCAGAGCCTCATTAGTGAATACAGGTTCACATCTCAGCACATTAACTGCTTGTCACTTCAGCCCAAACCTCTGGGCCATAAGCCAGCTGACATGATGAGCATGATGAAGGACACCGAAACATTGGCCTGCATTCCTGGCATCTAAGCCGGTGCTTGCCTATAGTCTCAAAAGACTTTCACCAAAGAGCCGAGGAGAGTTCTGGGGTTTCAGCTCTGGAAATGGCTGGAGTTTGGGATTATACAGGGATTTCAGGTTTGGAGGAGGCCTAGGCTGGAATGTGAACTTATTCAGATGTTTCTTGTCTGAAAAAGTCTAAGCTGGAGTTTGCGGTTGGTTGGGAGTTTTAGGTTTGGAGGAGCCTAAGCTGGAGTCGGGAGTTGGTAATCGATTTTATGTCCAAAAACTGCCTGCATGTTGGGGTAAGTCAGGGATTTCAGTCTTAGAGGGCCCTGAGCTGGAGCTTGAAGTTGGTTGTGGAGATCAGATCTAAGTCTGCCTTGCGGTTTGGTAGCGGCTTCAGATTAAGAAAAGTTGAGCTGGATTTTGTTGAATTTGTTAGCTGTTTTTAGATGTGGAGAGGGCTTTAGCTGGATTTTGGGGTAGGTTGGGAGTTTCCGGTCTGAAGGGGCCTGATCAGAAGCTTGGGGTTGTTTAGGTGTTTATGGAGGTATGAGATAAACTTTGCGGCTGTATAACTGGAGTAAACTTGTCAACAATCACCTGTTGGTCCTTGAATTCCTTTTAAAAGGTCGGGAATGTTTGTCCGACAGGTGTTTGTCCAGGTTTGACATCTTCTGAAACACTTTAAAACAGTACATGCATAGGATGCTGGTGCTGTGTTTAGGGGCTCAACTTTCATCCACTTCATAGCAGAAATATCTTCATATTTCACTTCAGGCCACGTTCTTTGTTGTTGCCATCTCTTTAACTCTTCAAACAAAAAGAAAATGTGATCCACTCTCTCTGCCATGGAGTTATAGTATCAGGATCTTAAATCAGGTCATTTTTGACTTAAACCATGGGTAAAACCCAGCACCACACATTAAATAAATTACTGGTATTGGGTCTTCTTAAAGCTCACTTGTGCAAATCGACAAATTAAATAACCATTTACATTCAGCAGGAATGTCATCTTAAACTGTGCTTAAACTCTTAAGCTCTACTATCTTGGTACTTTTCGTACTGCTATTCCATGTAACGCGTATTTCAACAGCACTATTTTGCCCACAAAGACTGAGAGCGCTAAACCAGAGCTTAAACAGGAACTAGAAATGTTTTGTCATCAGGGGAAATCAGTGTGGCAGTCTTTAGTGTTAGTGCTTTAAGAATAATGATGATTCAGGACAAAAATGCAGGGAGCACTGGGTCATTTTTGCACTCCAGCATCAGCATCCTGACATCCTTTCCTAAACTTTAGTTTGTTCATGGCTGGCCAGGTTTTTGGCACAAACAAAATGACTGGCTCATCCACCAATGGCTAATAGACCACTAGAGATAAGATGTTAAAATTTTCCTGGCTTTCGGATGTGGCACAGTTAAGAAACTTGAGGGCTTCAGCAAACAATAACTTCCAAAAATGCATTTTGGAAAATACAGCAAATCTCTCCAAACAGGTAGACATGGGATCCCACAGGGGATGTCCAACTGGAGAAGGATCTCGATGAGTTTCAAATCATAAGGGGAGGACTGAGATGATGAATGAAGCTGTTATAAGAATTGCTTTTAAGAATCTAAAATTCTGTGAAGACATGACAGCCATAATGTTTAGCCATCCGAAGAGGCCTCCCACTGTATAACTCAAAGCCATAATTTGAAATGAACGTTTTACTGAACATGGTGCATAAAAGGAGTCCCAACTGTCATGTATTAAATCATTTTCCAGACTAGACTCAGATTTTTATTTAGACATTTAGATATGCATTCAAAATTCTTTTACAAACCTAAGTTAAGTTAAAAAATAAATGTGAATTTAAATGCAAAACATAAATATGTAGTTGGATTTTTGTCCATGGAAATGTACAATGCAAAGACGAAACTAAAGTGCAAAATGCAAAGTCCTTTTGACTTTAATATTAAATTTGTATATGCCAACATAATACTTAAAACGTAATAGCAATTTTTTTATTTATAATTTTTCATCTTGCACTACACCTACATTATTTCCAATTCTGCTTACATTTGAATTTACCCCATAATTGAAGGGTATCTATGGCGGCACGGTGGCTTAATGGTTCCCCATGCCGTCCTGCACCTCCAGGTTCCCGGTTCAATTCCCACGGTTCTGTGTGCATGAAGTTTGCATGCACTCACAAACTAACTGCCTATAGTGTATGAATGTGTGTGCACGCCTGCCCTGTGATAGTTCGGAACCCTGTCCAGGGTGTACCCTGCTTCATGCCCTATGTCTCCTGGGATAACCTGTCAATCAAATGCTGCGAGCTGGAGGTTCTCGTGATGGTATTTTCAGGAGATTTGTGGAAAAAATATCACGATAACAATTGCTAAGGACATTTTACTGTTTACCGAAGGGAACAAATCACAAGTGATTGGTTTGGGGTGTGAGATCTGTTCTTGAGCTGTTGAGAAGCTGCCTTTCAAAATCTCTATTATTAAGGATGCTTGATTTACAAACTTTATTTAAGTAAACGACTCGCTTCGAGACTGCAAATTTGGTTATTCTGTAGAAAAAAAACACACACATACTGTAGCACCACTGGAACACGGGGCTGTTGGATGTTTGCGCCTTGTTGTCACTTTCTGAGAAATATGTCTTTCAAATTCCCTTCCACAGCATTTGATTCACCAATCTAGCTCATTGACAGTGAAAATGCAAACTTAAACAGGGATTGAAATTACGTTTGATTTTTGTCTTAGCTGCACCATGAGGATGTGAACATGCAATCGCAAATTAAAGGATTACGTTCCAATATGTTGTGTCATTCATCTTCGGTGGCCACAAAGACACCGTGTAGACAGACCCAATCTCAAGAGCACCAGCACATGTTGGGAATGTACCCCGAATGTGATGCCATTCCAACACAGGGCATCATCCACAGAACATGCATACTGTAACTACACACAGGCAAACAGACCCTTTGAAATGATTTACTGTACTTAGCCATGCAACAAAATATTCATGCTCATTAATAAGACATAAGGGACACGCAAGCGCACAACCATGTTTTCTGAATAGCATTCCAGTGGAATTTGAATAAAGTTGTGAAAATGCTGCCATATTCACGCCTGGCACAGAATGACAGGGTGAAACAGAAGCATGGGATGGGTTGCACAGACGGCTTTGTTTTGGACAGACTTTGTTTTAGACAAACTATTGTGCAGCATCTGCCAGATCTCATTGTTTTCAAACCACATGGCCTTTGGAGAAGAAAAAAAAAGGAAAAAAAAAAAAAAAACTCTGCTGTAATGTGATTCAGGTCGTCTAATGCTTTTAAAGGAGCTGAGCATCTCCGAAACTCATGCGCAAATGATGGAATACAGGATAAACTAGTAATGTATTTTTTTCATTATGACGATAATTCTAAGGTTCAGCTGATTGCTCAACCTAACAGGATTCCTCATTATCATCACAAGACATAGCAATAAGCCGAGGGACACATTCTGCAAACAAACAAATTGGGAAACCTCGAGCTCTAATTGGGAAAGAATCACAAGGCTGCTAATAAGACTGTGCATTAAGCAGTGATCTGGTGTGTAGGAGTTTATCTGCCAGCATCATTTGTGCCACGAATATGCTGTGCTTGACGTTCTACGTCTCTTGGCATTTACAGATTTACAGCTATCAGCGAGTTTCTCCTGTTTGATCAGATCAGATTAGAAAATGAAAAAAAAAAGGAAAAAATTAAAGTTTTTTTTCATAAGAAAAAGCAAAAAAAAAATAAAGTTTTGTAAAGCTGAAAGAAGCACTGTGGTGTGAAGTCTGTGCAGTACGCTTACACATACTGTAACGGTGATCACCCTTTTTACCGACCTCAACTGGCCTAATGATGGCATGTAAGGCATCCAGAAAGCACAATGCTAATAATTCTCACAGGGTTCTGTCCTCTCTCTCTCTCTCTCCTTCTGTGACATGGAGAACGACATCCTATGGCAGCTATGTGATTGCACAGAACACCTACATTACGCTAATGTGTGTGCAGATAGTGGGAGTTATTACAGCAGGACAGGGCAGACACTGTCGGATGGACACTACTAATCACAGCTCTTTCACTACCAAGGACCGGTTTAGTGTGCTTAAAAACACACACACACACACACACACACACACCCATACTGTACATACTGTACATACACACAGTACCAGTCGAAGGTTTGGATACACCTTACATCAATACTGAAGACGTTAAACTATGAAAGAACAAATGGAATTATATAGCAAACAAAAAAGTGTTAAACAACCCAGACATCTTGGCACACTCATGTCATTCTCTCATCAGATTCACGAGCTAGTCACCTGGAATGGATTTCAATTCACAGGAGTGCCTTGTCGAGAGTTAATTTGAGATTATTTCTCGCCTTCTTAATGTGCTCCAGATAATCAGTTGTCTTGTGCACGGGAAGGGTGGGAATAGAATTACTAGCCCGATTAGTGCCACTACAACTAATCCATATTCCATATTATGGCAAGAAACACTCAGTTAAGTAGAGAGAAAAGACAGGCCATTATTACGTTTAGAAATCGCAAGAACTTTGAAGGTATCCCCAAGTGCAGTCTCCAAAACTATGAAATGCACGGTCTCTCATTAGGATCGTCCGGGGAAAGGAAGACCAAGAGCTACCTCTGCTGCAGAGGATATGTTTATTAGAAAGACCAACCTCAGAAACCACAGATTTACAGCACCATAGATTAGAGTCTACGTAAATGTTTCTCAGAGTTCAAGCGGCAGACGTATTTTAAACATCCACTATTTAGAGGAGACTATGTGAGTCAGGCTCACTAGCTCGCCTTCAGCTCGAATAGCAGCAAAGAAACCATTACTGTGGGAGAACCACCAACAAAAGAGACATGCTTAGGGAAAGAAAACACAAAGAATGGACATTAGATCAGCGGTCCTTTGGTTTGATGAGTACGAATTTGAGATTTTGGGTTCTAACTACCATGACTTTGTTAGACGTAGAGAAGGTAAATTTCTGAATGTGTGGTTCCCATTGTGAAGCATGGAGGAGAAGGAGGAGAAGGAGGAGGTACAATATGATGGTGTGGGGTTGGTGTCAACTGGTGACACTGTTGTTGACTTAGTCAAAATTAAGAGTGCACTAACCAGCATGCTTTGCAGCGACATGCCATCCCATCTGCACTAAGTGGCAACATCATTTGTTTTTCCACAGGACAATGACCCCAAACACACCCGTGGTTTTTGATCAAAACGCTACCTTTTGTAAAGTGAAAGTGAGCGCCGCGGGTTTCAGTCATAAATTCACGACCACATTCCAGCCATTATTTCCAACCAATGTGTTGCTTTTGACATATTCATGAATCACAAAATTCTCATAGTTAACGTTATCAGATAGCCTACTATAAGGAAATTAAATACATTTTAAGACAATTTAAACCGATGCATGTCTTTCATTGTTTTGTCCCTGTTAAGACATCACAAAAAAGACATAAACTTTTAATTATAAATTTTGAAGCACAATTTAGGACTTCTCATTTTATTACTATGTACATAATTTAAAGTGCATATAGATACATTCATCAAGAAAGATCTATTGAGAAACAACATAAAATTCATGTTTTTCTTCAGCTTTGGAAACAATATTGTTTTAGGCTTAACTTATTATACACAATTCTTTGTTGTACTTGGTCTGGCTTTTAGATAAAGTCCTTCCATGCGCCATCTGGACGGGATATTCTGTAAAACACAACACATTTATTTAAATTCGAAAATGTTGCTTGCGGGATCTGGCGGCACTCTGCGGGACAAAATGCGGCCTTTCGCAGGAAAAAAAAAAAACAACAAAAAAAAACCCACACTTTCTTAATGGCCACATCTGTAAGATCCATTTGACCAAATAGGAGAGTGGTGGAGTGTTGCGTTAGATGACCAAGCCTCCACAAAAAGTACTCTACACCTCTAGGAACCTCCAAGATTATGGAAAGCCATTCCAGGTGACAACCTCATGAGGCTGACTAAGAGAATGCCAAGAGTGTGCAAAGCCGTCATCAAAAGCAAAAATGGTTATTTAACACATTTTTGTTGACTACATTAATTCCATATTTGTTCTGTCATAATGTCAATGTCTTCAGTATTAATATGCAATGTTGAAAAAGATTTTAAAAAAATAAAGAAAAGACACTGAATAAGACAATGTCCAAACTTTTGACTTGGACACATACAGTACAGGGTTACATACAGTACATTTAAAGATCACAGTGTCATAATAAGCCTCACATATTTTATAACCGATTTCAGTACACTAAAGCAGGCTATAAAAGTTTAAGTATTAAAAAAAAACTAGTTTTTAAACCCAGGAAAAGAGAAAAGAACTTTTAAAAGAATTTACGCACACAGATGGTACACAGATGGGGTGTGACAGCTCTTCATAAAGCAAGCTAGCTTACAGACTGACAAGAAATTATTATCCCTATCCCACTGGTGGATGGAATGCCTCCAAAACGCTCTGCAACACAATTTGTAGAAACGTTCACAGTTCAATAGACCCTACTCTCCTGAAAACGGTTCTCTGAATTGTTCCTCAGGGGAAAGACTTCAAAGGTTCTACGTTAAACCGTATAACACTGGGTCTCCCAGTCAGGAAGGGTTCCAGGTAAAATCACTTTCTGTAGAAGCTAGGGGTTTTTACATATACAAAGAATTTATATGTTTTTGAGCTCGTAACGAGTCAGTACACAGGACAACTAGCTTAGTAATTACCACCCCCATTCATTTATCTAAAACATGATAATGTACATTCATTTGTCTATCTCACTGTCCAACAAAGTGTCTTAGTACATTAGAGCTGTGCAGTTATGAAGTTTAATCAAGCTATAGTTGGTCGATTCAAATGATTGAATCTTTGGGCAAGTTGTCAATTCAGAATCGATTCGCACTTTTTAAATTAATTAAGTAATCTTAAACACTAAGTGGCCTAAAATTGACAAATTCTTAAAAAAAAAAAAAAAAAAAGGCTTTTGGAGAAAATACAAACCGTATTCATCTTCTTGCAAATATTTGCATTTTGCAAGAGTATCGCTTCTTAATCTTTTGTTGGTACAATACCCCAAAGCCACGGTTTGGGATTTAAACAAATCAACAACACAAGCTGCACAGCATTTCAATGTTTAACTAGATATGTTTAGATATTTTCTTTTATCACTTTAAAATGTTTGAAACAGCTGCTTGAGGCTTGAGACAAAGTTTAGTGCTACAGTACAGAATCAAAACAAAAAGTCAAATGCTACGTATAATTCAAAACTCTATTGTACACACTATTGTGATCTATCGATTTTTATCCCATCTAACTGTATACAGTGGTATCTTGGCCTAGCATAACGTCCTGCCTCACAAATTCTCACCTTAAGAACTGAAATTTGCCTCGGCATACGAAGCATTTGAACGAATGACCCAAGCTGGACTAAATCGAAGGCTGGCTAAGTTGCACGTACATCCGGGAGCATTGCAAAACTTGTTTGCGCCCGTGGAAAGCCAACTGAAGCTTATAAATGAAGCTGAAGTTTACATTTTTTATTTGTTTAGTTTTTTTTTTCATTTTGTGCAAGATTTAGTGAAGACATAACACAATGTGTCCCGAGAATGTTATCAAGGATGATGATAAGAAGGAAACTGAGCCACTTTCAGTTTGGTTTTTAAAGCAGCCGGTGCCAGGACGAATCATAAATTAAGGTTAAGTGGGGTTTAATATCCATTTATTTTATTTATTGTTTTTATATGCAAAAAAATATGATTATAGTGTTGGAAATTGGTAATATTTGTGGGTGGCTGGAACGGATTATCTGCCTTTACATTGTTTCTTATGGGGAAAATGGGTTTCGCAATACAAATTTCCGTCTTAAGAACTAACCCCTGGAACAGATTAAATCTGGATGCCCAGGTACCACGGTATAACCTTTTTTTAATAACTAGCATTATTTATTATTATTTTTTTGCTGCCCATATATTGGTATTGTTGTAAGAGCTTCACAATAACTAATGCTACAAAATGTGAATAGGTCACTGACTCTGTACTTGCCCATATTCAGTAGTCTTTTTCTGCACATAAAATCATCAGACATGCCCTTTAATCTACACTTTACTCCCAATTCAATCAGAAACTTTTTGGCCCTCCACTGATAGAGTCCTTACAACACCCAGCCTCACCATCACGGAAAGCCGCACATCTTTTCACTGAAGAATACGACAAATGAGACAAATTTTTTCAATGCTACTTTTTTTTTTCCTCCTGCAAAACCTTAGGATGAGTAATACATCCTCAAACCTGCAGTTAGATTTAATAAAATTATCATCAGGGGGCTTGGCTAGAAACTCAAACACACACACACACACACACCTGGTTGATGATGTAGATTCCGTAGTCTATCTTCTGCCGCCGTAGGATAGGGTGCAGGTAGTGGAGCCAGTATTTCAGGTGGTGTTCTCTGTGCCGGAATGGAATGATAATGGCTACTTTTTGCTTGGCCCGACAGTCTGGTGGCGTGTACTTGCCTCCTTCCGTCACGTTGGGATTCTCCCTCTGCACCCTCTCCATGCTCATCAGAGAGCTGAACTCAATCAGGAGACGCCCCACTGCACACACAACACAATCACGGTTAGAAAAGCCTCTACATTATTTAACCCTGGAGCAACAACAAATCAGTCCTATAGGCATAGCACTTTCAATTATAATTATGATTCCCTAATTTGAAATTAGGGAAGCAGAGGCAGAATAAAACATACTCAGACAACACAAGAGTGATATTCAGTAACCATAAGAGGAATTCAAATTCAAATTTTATTTGTCACATACACAGTCATACACAGTACGATATTCAGTGAAATGCTTATACAACCGCCCATGACCTTAAAAATTTAAAAACAATTAACAAGAAATAAATAATGGAATAAAATAAGAATAAGTTTAGCTATAAAAACATAAGATATATAAAAAAAAAAAAGAAATATAAAAACTTATCTGTACAAATGTAGACAAAAATAAATAATACATTTAAATGGAAATAGAAATGAAAATAAATTAATAAAAAAATATTTAAAAAAATAAAAATGGAAATGGAAATGGGAAGCAAATTCAAGAGAGAAACCTTGTGATTTTTGTTCATTAAAGCAAACTATTAAAATGTGAAAAACGCCTCCGAGTGGCGCAGTGGTAAAGCGCTCGCCCTATCATCCGGGGAGCGCTGGTTCGAACTCCGGGTGATGCTGTTTTCCTCTCACAGCCGGAGGCACAGAGAGAGCTGATTGGCCGAGCTCTCTCAGAGGGGAGGGA
>JAOVVA010000044.1:22555489-22566848 GCA_028565275.1 Leiocassis micropogon | reverse complement strand
AAATCAGGAAGGGGGCAAATAGTTTTTCACACCACTGTATATATATATATATATATATATATATATATTTTTTTTTTATTTTATAATTTTTTTTTTTTTTTAGGTGCCCTGTACATGTCAAAATCAGCTATATTCCTAGGACTGGATCAACACATATGACTTGGAAAGTAAATTCATGGTCTGTCTTCTGGAGAGATGGGAACATGAAAAGTGCACAGATGCACTGAAGTCCTCCAGTCCTACAGCCCCATATCTGATGCCATCCATTAACAAACTACCCAAATAAAAGAGAGTTATAACAAATCCTACTACCTCTGCAAGCGGAACCAGCATATTAGAATATACAGTATGCTATATTATATGCAGCATATTATTATGAGCTGAAATGATACAATTTACAAACGATTAGTTACCAAAGAAGTGACATAAACAAGTTTAAATTGAGCCAAATTATGCTTTTATCACTAGACACCTCTCTACAGCAGCAGCAACATATGCTTCAGTTGATTGCCACACACTTTCCACTTGCTTATGAGATGCACTGTCAAAAGAAAAAAAAGAAAAAAAAAGAGGCAGAAACCATTGTAGCACTGCAATTAGCACTTAACATTCTGTCAGTCACTTTTTACTGCATGAATCCAAATTGCTACAGAACAACAGGCTGCGTCCGGTCCTCTCATTTCCATTCTGAAGGCAGAGAGTTATGCAGTGCCACACGTGTGAGTGGGGCCACTGAACCAAGAGGGTGGAGGAATCAGCCGATGGAATTGATGGAATGCTGTACTATAAGTATCATGAAAAGAGAAAATTTAGAGGAAAAAAAATGAAACAAAACAAGCACTAGAGATTTAGTTTACTAGTAAATGTGTAAATGAGTACATGTGATTTAAAGGACGTTAACGAGGAGTTTTTGCCCTGCTGGGTTTCGATGGCGTGTCAGTGTCTAGACGCCAGTGGGGGAGCCGTACAACCTCTTAATCTGCACACACACCAAAGCAAGTGAACCTAACCACTGCTCATACACCACAACCACACCCATGCCCTAGGAACAAAAAGCTTAGAAAATGCATAAAAAACATTGATGGGAATATGTTCAATTGTCTCCATTTAAAACCACAGTCTACTAACGCACTCAACAATAACTCAAAATACGCAATCTGCTAAGTGCTGTGAAGATAACTGCAGCACTGTCTAATTACTTCAATTTGATGTTTCTTTTTCATTTTCTTTTCAAATGCTTTTGTGTTCCAAGTACAGTACTCCATCTTACAGCTTCCTAACAGCTTCCTGCTCATTGTAAAGATGGATGACAAAATGGCATTGCCGAATTAATGTAGTGCACGAGTACAAAATAATTTAAGATTCCACCACAAACAGGGCTCAGTTTTGTCATTTGACTGCATTTAACATTCTCACAAAACTCTTCTTTTCCCTTTGACTTTTAAGTTTTAGGAGGGGGTGTGTGTGATAGTTGGCTGTGAATAGTTCTTTTTTCTTGTTTTTGTTTTGTTCTATTGTTTTAATTAGTACTTTTTATAGTAAATCTATTTTTATAGTTAAAAAAAAAAAAAGTGTTTTGCTAACATTTAATTACTGGCATATCTGACTTCAAATAATGTAGAACATACCAAATATTGGACCCTATAACATAAACTAAATCTCTAGTTCTTGTTTCCTATGCATTTTCTCTTTTCATGATACTTATAGGACAGCATTCCATCAATTCCATCGGCTGATTCCTCCAACCTCTTGGTTCAATGGCCCCACTCACACGTGTGGCACTGCATAACTCTCTGCCTTCAGAATGGAAATGAGAGGACCGGACGCAGCCTGTTGTTCTATAGCAATTTGCATTCGTGCAGTAAAAAGTGACAAGCGGTATGACAAAGATTAGAAATGGTTATAAAATACCTTCATTTTTGGAACCTGAAACTTATACTGTACATATAAAAAGACTTGACTTCAATGCCTTGTACCTATATAAGGGGCGTTCAAGTGAAGCCAGGACTTGTGATGATATTTCATGTGAATGAACACGTAAAAGTCATTCAGCGAGAGAAACGTCTAGTCCTTAAAAATTGACTGAGTAATTGATCTTGTTTCCACTTTGCGGAATGTTTCTGCTATTAACGGTGTTCCAGGGCGCGAGTTCGATTCCCGGGTGATGCTGTAACCTCTCTCAGATGGGGGCCTGGGGAGAGTCGATTGGCCAAGCTCTCTTGGAGAGGTAGGATAGGTGGCACTCTGTGCTCTCACATTAATCGCCACTCTATATGGTGTCTGTGAGCTCACGCAAGCAGAAGAAGCCTATAGCACTGATTTCCGAGTGTGGTAATCCACTCCCAACTGTGCGTAAGCGAGCAGTTCGAAAGGTCGGTTGGCGTCACGTGGCTTGGAGGAAACGCAATAGTCCTCGGCATCCCCTGACTGGTAGTTGTGGTCTTGATGGGGAAGTGCTCTAATGATGGGTGGGAATTGGATCTGACTAAATTAGGGGGGGGAAAAAACAACAACAAAAAATGTAAGGAGTTCCTGGGAGGCCAGTGTTTCAGACATGGTGCAGGAAATCCACTTATGGCTGTAAAGTACTAATGTCATACCACAACTATTCACAAATCTTTTTTACATAGAACTGTTTATCTTGACTATTATTGTATTACTGTAGTGTTTACAATTGTACTATACAGCGTCAATTAAAAAGAGAGCGTGTTCTATTTCAAGGGTTCTTTATTCCAACGCTGTCCATACTCATAAATCCATGCTTACACAACCGCACTTTTGCCTATAAAGTGGACAGTTAGACGCAAAAGTGCAGTCATACAAACTTCATGCATAAACACGGAACCTGAAGGTGCAAGGAGACATTGCTAACCACTAAGCCATCGTGCCACCATCAGTCGAATGCAACTGTTGGATGGATTTCATTCAATTTGTCATCCCAGGAATCTACATCTAGAGTTCTCTAAAGCAGACAATGTCTATGGTTAAATGTACAACCCAAATAACAATGACTTTAATAAAGAAATAAAAAAAATAAAAATAAAATAAAAAATCTCCTGCTGACGTCTACAGAAATTTCACTTAGCTCTCAGTGAAAGGCAGATTATGAAAAGCCCTGCAGCGCAACATGGACATATCTGAAAAAGTGGCCTCTGCTTCTCTGCTTCCACTCAACCAATCACTCAATGTCACAGCAATAGGCCTCATTCACACAATTAACTGCGGAAAATATTTTGTCAGTGATCTGAGCTCAGTGCTCTCAGCTGTGCCAGTTCATGGTGCGTATATGAAAATCAGGCTCTTCAGGTACTATGAGCAAAGTCCTCGCAGCTGCAGGGCCAGTTTCACAAGGCTCAAAAAGCAGAATGAACCAATAACAATTTGTCTCTATTGTTATTGGTGCTTCTTAGCATCGGTGCACCAATAACAATTTGTCTTCTATTGTTATTGGTGATTCTTAGCAGATTCATCGCCGCTGCCTTTCACACTTGTTTCCGAACATCCTGGGATGCACGCGTGTGATGATGTTGCTAGTTTAGGGATGATTAACCAAAAACTTTAGAGACCAGGGGTGTTAAAGCCAATAGACTTTATTTTTTTTCAGAATATAGCCAAGCAGTTTCTTTGTTTTTTTCTAAGATGCAAGCTAACATACGTTTGCATGACACTTCTTCAACATTCTGCTCCCACCAACACAATACTCCCATGCATGTATGTTCTGTTTCCATCAAGATACAGTACCATGCTCCAATACATACTGTATGTTTACTGTTTCCCACAAGACACAATGATCCCATACATGTTCATCCTATGGCTAAAGGTAACATAACTCGCTTAATTGGACAACTTGTCCATGCGCTCCCATCCTACAGCGGGTTGCATCTGCTCTGTAGGGTCTCACTGAGGCCTTAGTTGCCCAACACACAGTTTTAAGTCAGCAGGCCCTTTAATGGGTACAATGATACATTTTGCATTATATTGATCCCTACATACAGTATATTAATATTGCTGCTTAAACATTATCCGTATAGGTACACAATTCGTGATTAATATTTTGTGGTTAAATTACTATACTGACAATGAACGCCAGGCATGTGATCCAACTTCCGCGATTTAACATGTTCGTATCTTCAAAAGTTCGTAACTTGAATGTTCGTATGTTGGGGAATGTAATAATATTAATAATAAGTTGATCCCAATGAAAAGAATTACTTTCTTTCCTGTATCTCACTCGAGAGGAAACAAAGGAGATCAATGAAAGACCAATGTCTTCTTAATGTCATGATAATCAGAGCTCACAGGCAGGCATTCTTGTAAATCAACGCCTTCACTCTCTGCACACTGCTTGAGGATCATCATCCATCCACAAGAGCGCAGAAAAATAAATGACTTCTGAGATTTGCCCAGAGTTGTAAACATTGACTGATTTCAGGAAAAGGAAAAAGAGCTTATTAAAACACAGTTAAAGTGCTGTGTTAGCTTGATTGCAGCATGTATTGAAGTTGCCCTTAAACTCAAATCCTTAATTAGAAATTGCCAAAAAAAAAAAAAAAAAAATGGGAGCAATCAATGAATGCTAGATCAGACCCATAAAAACAGCGAAAAATGTCTTTTCTCCATTTTGTCTTTGGCAAGTTTAAAGAAGAAAAAATAAGTCTGGGGTAGCCTTGTCACTGCTTTTCTGATTACTTAGTGAGTCTTGAGGCGTGGCAAAAAAAACCCAAAAAAACAAAACCTATTTAAAACTACCACTCATTGACATTACAGCATTTGGCAGATGCCCATAGCGAGAGAGACTTACATTTTTATTTCATTATTCATCTGAGCAGTTGTGGGTTCAAGGACCAATAGGGGCAAGTTGATAGTGCTGGGGTTTGAACCTAGGACCTTCTGAACTGTAGTCCAATGCCTTAACCACTACCCCAGTCCATGCATGCTGAGAACACGGGAGCTCAAGTCTGATTTATGCTTTACAAGCATAAATCTAGGCTTCACATGCAGTTTTCGGCGTTGTGAGGATTTATTCTTGTGCACTGGTGGTTCTTTTTTCACACTGCAATTACTCCGCCAAACCACTAGTTGGCAGTGGGGTTTCTATGCCACTGTGCAAAGTCTCTTGGCCACTCCTTGGTGGGGTTTTTTAGTGTAACACAGCCAATGACAAATGAAAGGGATAATAATAATAATAATAATAATAATAATAATAATAGTAATGTTACATGTTATGTTACATACAACAGTACTTTTATTAAAATTACTGCAAGAGAAAAAGTATTTAATAGAGTTGTAAAATTGACTGAGTGATATATTGTGATTCTTTTGCGTGGCAATTCATGGATGCCAAAATCAAATTATTATATATTTTTTTTACTGTATATGTTCGCATTTGAAGTCGCAGAACGTTGCTGTTCCTCTATAATCCTGCAGGTGGAGTGCTCTAAACTATTCACACCGCACAGCATTATGTGTGATAGGAGTAAATTAATTACGTTTGTTTAGAATTGTAACAAAATCTGAAAAAAATTTATATTGAATCGAGATATTTATAAAATTGTGATATAGGCACATCAGGCCTTGCCATAGGGTGTGTGATAACAGCGGCATAGACTTGATGCAGAAGCAAAAAAAAAAAAAATGCATCATAAATAAAGTGATTTAAAACGTGTAAAAAGATGAACTTAAATCAATAACCATTCTTACAACAATCCGTCTGAATAAATGACTAGAGTTAAGATTAAGTTTAAGCAGCCATGGGAAAAGCGTTGTGGGTTTAACTAGCCATGGACTAAATAAGAGTTCATCAGGTGCGCTCTGGGAAGATTTTAGAAATAGAGTTCATTCAGTGCTTCACTGCTATACTCGAGCAAGGAGTTTTTGCACCGCTCCCTTCCAAAGCCGAGGCGACCGGAATTCATCCTCTCCCTAGCCAATTCCCTTGTAAACCAAAGTCCTGCCGTACAAAAGGACCAGCTGAAAGCGACTCGAGAGGGAGAGAAAGGCTCCTTTTGTCTGGGTCTGCCAGCTGCCACCTCCTCCCCGTCAAACCCAACCTTTCATGTAGAGCCATGGAAGCTCAGCCAAAGCTTCGAGATAGCAAAAAGGAGCCGGAAGCAGCAACCGGAGGCAAAGTGAGTGTTCCCATGCCAAAGACTGCCCGCTGTGCCACTCCTCCACTATCCCAAAAAGGCATGCTGGAAATGAATCAGGCTATCAGTCATGGGAAAACCGTACACAAGGTAGAGAGAGGTCAACAAATCCAGCCTGTGCAGTATTGAGAATACCTGTCCCAGAAGAGTGATCAAAGATAAGCACAGCACAGCCCAAAACACGGATACAGTATCTATGGCTTGGTATCTAAGGCTATTAAAGCCAGCCAGACTAACTGCAATCTCTTCAGCTGGGGGGCAAAGCGCTGTGAAATTGAGCAGTTTCCTCTTGTTGCTTTCGGAGTGTTTCACACTGCTGCACTCCTCTTCGCTTTACACCTCGAAGCTAAAGACAGGCTCACAGTATGGGTTGGTTCTAGAAGCACTTACACAGCAATATATAGTTTATCACTGTGTAAAAATGACATCTGAATACGTTTTAACTGGATTATTCTCCTCAAACAAGAAAACTATCACAGGACGTGGAAAGAACTCAATCTCAAAGAAAAGCAAATACTAAATGTACATTAGACAATTATTTAAACTGATCTTTTAATTATTTAACATTTTATTAGCTCCATCTATACAGTCCTCCAAAATAACTCTGTGGAGGTTGATCATGCCTTACTTAATCTTATAACACCCACTTCACTTCACATATAGAGACCTCATTGTCTATTGATAGTTGGCATCCGTGTGATTGTATGGGAGGAAAATAATGCAAAACCTCTTAGTTTCAGATCTGCTTAGGCGCGATGTTTCTTGAGAAAAGGTTTTATCAGTACTGTTCCCACAACTCATAAGTTATTAACAGCTTTATAATAAGTACAGACCGCAGTTGTTGTAAATCTTGGCTAATTTGACACTAAGTGCTATACAGCTATAGACACGTGTTTCAAATTAAGGGACTTTAAATCTAAAAGCACTTGTCGACTGAATTTATATGTCCTTTCGATGTGGAAAAATATCTCTGCTTGAAGATGCATTTTATGTCCAATGTTTAATTGACACAGCATTGTCCCATTATAAACATGTTTGTCCACCATTAATAATATTAGGAACTGATTCCTTGGTGGACTTGTGGCCAGCTTACACCACCATGCCCTGGGTTTGATTCCCATTCAGGGAGCCAAACCCAGTCACGGAGGGGTTGGACAAGTCAGCGCACTCCTAATGCAGTCGAATACGTCGGGGGCGGCTGCAGCAGAAACTGCTGTAACGGTTTATCTAGAAAACACTATAAAAATTGCATGGATGGATGGATAGATGCATAGTAGTAGTAGTAGTAGTAGTGCTGCACAATAAATCAAACAAAAATCTAAACTTCAATATGGACCCTTGCAATTATTTAATCGCAATTTAAGGCTGCAAGTTATTATAGGTAATATGCAGCATAGTCAGGAATCCATGCAGAGTTTGACGATAATTTAAGTATGCGTTTATTTTATAAAATAAATTTGAGTTTTATATGAAATATCAGCAAGGATCCTCCTAATGAGATCGTTTGGCAAGTTATTTGGTGTTAGCCTCGATAAATACAATACAGGTGACTAGCGGTTGCCATCCCTAGTGCTAATTACTGTACAGTAATTGTACATGATATAACCAATATGTGTATTCAATATATATCACATACACATTTGAACACAAAAATGTACATTCATTCATCCATCTTCTATACCGCTCATCCTGTACAGGGTCACGTGGGCCTAGAGCCCGTCCCAGCATACTTAGGGCAGGAGACATGGGACACCCTAATCTGTGAGAGGAAACCCACCAAGCACAGGGAGATCATGCAAACGCCCTGCACAACTGCCTCAGGCAGGAATCGAACCCTCAACCCTGGAGGAGGCCACAGTGTACCATCATGCCGCCACATTTGACAGTTAAATATTACCATTTAATTCACAATTTCATTATTATAATCATGATGTGATTTCTTTTAGCAAATCGTGCAGCCCTAATAGACGGATAGACAGCAGGGAATGTAACGTTTTGTTCTGAAGAGGAAACATTGGCCCTGATTTACAAAAAAAAAAAAAATGCCACAGTGAGGACAAGTGAGGGGAGGAAGCATACTGTAAATGAGATTTTTTTTTGCATGAGCTAATTGTCCCCAGGAGCTGCAGCCAGTCTCCATTATGTTAATTAGCAAAATGTAAATGAAAACTTTGTTAGATTCTGTTTATAGGCATCAGGTGTGTAAAAGTGCAGACATTAGCCAATATAACACTAATTAGAAATTAGCTAGACATTTCACCAGGATAATTATTTTCAGACACTGCTTGTTATTTTCTAAACTTTTTTTATTATTTGGAAATGGAATAATGTTGTTTTTCAACATTATTTGTACAAAAAAAAGTTATTGATCGTCATGAATCAGAGCCTGTGCTTGTAGAGGCATTAACCATAATTAGCACTAGAGATGGTAACCACCGGTCACCTCCCGATACAATGATATCAATGCTGCTTCGATTAAAATTGCAATTCTATAAGTATCGTGATTTTATAAATATCCCAATTTTACTCAATTTTAAATCCTTACATTTACATTTTTTATCCCATTATACATCTGAGCAGTTGAGGGTTAAGGGCCTTGCTCAAGGGCCCAACAGTGGCAACTTGGTGGTTGTGGGGTTTGAACCTGGGATCTTCTGAACCGTAGTCCAATGCCTTAACCACTGAGCTACCCCTGGATTAGATGTACCCTCTAAAAGCTAAGCGCAGCATTTAAATGATGCACAATAACTTCAGATACAACAAACACATTTCACGTATCTCTGTCCTCCACCATAATTATCATTTCTAAACAAACAATAATTCACTCCTAACACACAGGATAAAAATGTGTAAACCGTTTACCTGTAGAATTATAAAGAAACGGCGACGTTTTACCTCCTCAGACGTTTCCAAAGTCTCAAAACACAAAAGTGAGCGCACGGCTTGAGTGGCAAAGGCTTCTCACACGCTTCTAATGCACACAAGATTTTAGACTAATTAGCGCTCACAGTGTTTTGAGACTGCTGGAAGTGTGTAATGAGTGGGTTTGAAACTAATTCGTTCACAGAGTTTGGAGAAAAAGGCTTTTAACGTGCATGATTTTTGATGATGTAACGCCATAAAAATGTGTTTCTCTTCCACTCTGAAGCTTCTGAGCTCAGTACAGAATCGGTTACTGTATGTCACTGAGGTCACGGGAAATCAAACTGAAAACCAGCCAATTCTGGCCACTGGCCGATTGACCGGTTAATCTCTAAATGTAATAGGTTTTTAAAAAAATCGATTTTAGAGTCAGTGTGGCGATACGTGAATCGCTACACAAAAGAATCGAGATTCATAACTGAATCGATCTCCAATTAGCTCATCACTCTAGTCCATAAATAGTGGACTAGAGTGATGAGCTAATAAAAAATTATTTTAATAATTTGTACAAGTCAAACCGGGGCTCTTATAGAGTCTCTTAGCCAAATTTAAATAGTACGAACATTTTAAAGAAGATCATACGTCCGTGAATGATGATCCCGGCTGAGGTGTCTCAGAGCCCAAACAAATATTCACGAACACCTGCATTTTCAGAAGGTTAGTGTACTGAGAAAACGTTCTACCTTAATGGTACCCAAGCACTAGTGAAACGCTGGGACAAGAGCATCAGTGTAGAGAAATGAAGGGAATTTTTACTCTCATAACTCTGTTCTGTTCTTCTGCACAATCATACAGTAAGTCTTGGTTTGACTTGAACACTCTTCATACATGGATGCAGTCAGAAAATTAACTGCAATGCACAAAGCATTAAGAGAAACAGTTTATGAATAATCATCAGCGCAGTACTACAGAGAAATTGACTGTTTCACTGGAAACTTTGTGAACTACAAGTACACCTTGTTACTATACTATTTTTTAAGATCACAGCAGATCCTGGATTCTTCTTCTGATTCTCCATCTGTGTTTATATTCAGGCAACCAAGAAAGTGACTGCAGCCAACTTGCAGCTCAGTCCCAGCGTCACTATGTAACCATTTTCTACATCTACAAAAAGAAAGAAAGGGGAAAAAAACCTAACACTATGAAGAGTTCATGTAAACGAACACACCAGCTGGGTAAACGAGCACAAATGGAGGCTGGGCAGCACAACATGCAACTTTCATGAAATTCAATGCTTTTGCCCTTTCAGCCTCGATCCAGACATCAGCAGCAGGTGTCATGTGCTCATGAAAATGCAACACTCACATTTAGTTATTTTCGATCCAGCATCAGCATCTGCACTGCCTCAAGAAGATGACACCGGTTCAACTCAGTTAATTCACACAGTGATGTTACACAGAACAAATTGTATGTTAAAATTATGTTAAACTGAGGGCTGTGATGTCTCATTGCTTGTTAAAATGTCATACAGTAAATATCATTTGTTCTCCTGTAAGCATTACGGCCTCATTTCTTCATATCAAATATAATTCTGTAGATTAAATCAAATATTTTACTGTGACCGGCTGCAAAGTGCCTAAAGATGCAATTTAGATATTGGTTGTTCATGTAACATCCTCAGCAGCAGCCTCATTTCCCCTCTCATCTGCTCCAACCACTCAGTGGCGTGCCTTAAGTTAGTTTTTTTTTTTTTTTTTATCCTTCAATGATTCAAAGGTCACTGTGTGGCTTAATGAACAAAAAACAAAACAAAAAAACATTCCTCTGAAACTGGTCAGAAACAGGAACCGGACTGAAAATGAGAGCCAAAAAAGTCCTTCAGAAAGTCTGGAGAACTATTCCTCAAACGTACTTTAAAAATACAATAAAGTCTGGCTCTTGGGAAACAAGATATGAAGAAATGAGGATTGGTTTAAGACTTTTACACAATTCTGTACATCATAGGTTTTTTATTTTTTTGCAAGGTGAGGTATTCTCAGCCTCAGCTCACAGATATCTGACCTAATAACTTATTAGTTATTAAATCTAATAACTTTAGTAAATCTTTTTCTGGTCACAAGCTTATAATTGGTTTTGCATGGAATTTGCATGTTCTCCCCGTGCTTGGTGGGTTTTCTGCAGGTACTCTCGGAGGTCCTACCATGGTTGTGAAAATGGGAATAAATACAGTACAATGGTCACCATTGGCTTCCACGGTCCCTACTTGGACTTCAAAGGTTCCACAGGGAGGGATGGATGGATGGATGGAGGGATGGATGGATGGATGGAGGGAGGGGGGGATGGATAGATGG
>JAOVVA010000044.1:22532213-22544798 GCA_028565275.1 Leiocassis micropogon | reverse complement strand
ATAATACTTAGTATATATTTAAGTTTTAGCATACACAAGTTTTAGCATGCTTTGGGTGCACACACACCCAAAGCAGGAATCGTCGTAGTGGTTCGATTCCTGCTTTGGGTGTGTGTGCATGGAGTTTGCATGTTCTCCCTGTGCTTAGGGCGTTTCCTTCAAGTCTCCGGTTTCCTCGATCCAAAGACATCCAAATAAGGCTAATTTTCATTTCCAAATTCCCCAAGTGTAAGTATTGAGAGAAAGTTTCCGGCAAGAGCACGAACCCCTGTCTGAAAACACGTTCCCGTAGCTATGATCAATATATCTTAGAGATTCAATAAATAGCCCGGCTGGACATACATGTGATAACGCCAAAAGCAATACCAATAACTTGGGTTCACTTGTACGCAAATCTGTATCTGTAATTGGAAAGCCTGAGGCTCATACAGTTTCCAACAGCCGTCAGCATCAAACAGTGTAACCACTTTGTACTTTCTTTGTACGTCTATCAAGCATAGATGGCAACATCTATTCCTATTAATGCGTCTCTGTAATTCTACGGTTCTTGAACTCAAGTGCTTGAATGCCATTTTCACAAAAGGAATGTAATGCCAATGCCTACTAAGGTCAAGATCATCCCTCGCACTCTGGATTTTCAATAATGGCTTTATTTATTAATTTTTTTTATTCTACCAAGCCTATAATTTTGTAGACATCTAGCCAGCCTGAGTAAAAGGTAGGGAGGACAATATTCACTTAATTCACTAAATCATTATGCAAGTGTTTTCCATCACCAGCATGAAAAAGGTTCATGGACGTACTCCTCTAAGCTTTAAAAAAAAAAGACTCTGGTTTTCAAGACCATGCTCAAAAAACACAAATCCATTTATTTTCTGGAATATCTTTGCTAATGTATAAAGGAAACTTGTTTTTTTTTTTCTCTCTCAGTCATGTCAGGGTAAGAAGAAGATCCATTATAAACCACCAATAAAAACATGCATTCACTTGGGAACACATTTAACGAAGAAATGCTCTAACGTTTCTCATTCCTGAAAGCAGTAAAAAGCCCGAGTGTGTTTTTTTTTTCTGCTAAAACATGATCCGCTTTAGTATCCTTAACCGAGAGAGACACATCACGGTCATGACCCCGGATTTTCTTTGCCTTTATTCCAAGAGGCCGCAGGGAGAACGACTCGCACTAATAAATCCTTTACTAATGTGGTACAGGATAATGAAGCCAGGACATGACATCAGACCTCAGGATGTGAACTGATCAGATCAGACTTTTTTTTTTTTTTTAATGATCCACACAGTTTATTAGGCCTAGGTTTATAAGGCATTGGGTTAAGACATTTTATATCAGGATATGATTTATGACAATAATCCAACCATAATCTAAACAAATTATTTACAAACGTAATTGGTATAAAATTGCTTAATTCCTTAAGAACAGCTATACCACAGCTTTTCAATTCAATTTATTTATAAAGCACTTCTAACAATGGTCATTTTTGCAAATTAAATAAAAATTAAATAAAAAATATGGAGTTTAAAAATGCCGAGGAATTATCTATAAATCATAATTATTAGATTGGCCCTGATGAGCAAGCCGAGGGCGATGGTGGCAAGGAAAAACTCCCAGAGATGACAATAAGAAGAAACCTTGCGAGGAACCAAACTGAACAGGGAACCCGTCCTCATTTGTGTGATATCAAAGAGCAGGGATTGATCTTCAGTCATCTCTTGCATCTTCCTCAAATAGTATTGCCTTTTCTTCTTCTGAGGTTCTTCTTATTGTTGGTTGGTGTGACATTTAATCAACAACACTAATGTTACACCACATTTCAATGTGTATATATACTTTTTTTCATATACTTTTAGTTGTTTAAGTCAAACTGTAAGAAATACATCCGTTAGAATACTAACCAGACAGTTAACTTTAGTGCTACTGAACTGAATGAAATCACGTTCAAAAATCACATCCAACCAAATCAACAGCTAACTGTAGCTGCAGCTTTATGGACATAAAATATACAGTAACACAAAATTGCAACGTTCTAGTCATTTATTTTGCAGACACTACATGATGCCTACTCCAAAATTTCATTTGGAGCAACTTTTGCTTTAATTACGGCCGTGTCATCTTATATCTTCAGCTTATGCAACGTCACCATTGATGATGGGAGAGTCGGATCGCTGTGTTGGGCAATCCATGGGAGAAAATGATGTCTTACGCTCCCTGAATCACTCTTTCACAGTTTGAGCCTGATGAATCTTGCCACTGTCATCTTCGAATATGCAGGTGACATCAGGGAATTAAAAAAATATTATGGAAAAACCTGGTCATTCAGTACATTCAGGTCATCAGCTGATCTCATATTTAGGGCACATAACCATGCTGAACCTACTGTACACCTGACCAACAGAAGCAACCCCAGATCATAACTCCACCCCCACATGCACTAGAGTGCGTCACTTCATCCGTCTCCATCTCTCTTCGGCCCATCACCCTGGGAGAATTCTGAACTCATCAGACCACATGACCTTTTTCCAGTGCTCCACAGTCCATTCTTTATTCTCTCTAGCAAATGAAAGCCTTTACCCCCCGATTAGCCTCACTGATAGGTGGTTTTCTTAATGTTACACAGCTGTTTAGTCCCAATCCCTTAAGTACTTTTCACACGGTGTGGTAAAATGCGATTACTTTTACTATTAAACACAGCCATGAGTTCTACCGTTTGTTTTTTTTTTTTATTCTTTTTTTTACGATTTGATTTGAAGTATTTAGGTGATTTCCCATCACGCTCATTCAGGATGTTTGATGCAGCACAATAATTTGACCCTTCTGAAGCAAAGTAACATCTGGGCACAATCACAGGATGTCATCTGTCATGTTTGTTTAAGAACTGAGAAGCTACCCACGGCATGAATTAGGGTTAAATAACTTGTTGCCAGTGGAAATACCTTAAACTTACTTATTTAACACAGGGCCCTTACTTAGTTTAATCCAGGTGGTTAATTTTATTTCGGCAGTGCATAAAAATATAACAACAACAATGGTAAAAATGGATATGTGGGTAAAACCCATATTCATAAAATTATCACAAATTTGCAAGAACGTTGCAGGATGAACTGAAAGCAGCAGGAACATCAGTTACACTAAAAACAATAACCAACCTTCTATATCACAAGATCTCTGTTCCTGTCCCACATACAAGAAATAAGGGTTGTGTACATAATCGTGAAGTAGCTAGGCACAAGCATCAAATTAATTTCTTAACTATATCTTATTTTGATGCTTAAGAGCACACTGCTGTCCGAGTTCAAATGTATGAAGTCAAAAGACAATGTCAAAAGACATGCAGCTGCAGGAGCCATACTGTAGTATTTAAACCACTTCCAGCTTCCTGTTTATCTGTACAGCCACATATCCATCATCTTTAACAGCTTATTTAGCCCAAAAAAAAAAAACGGGAAAAAAAAGCTATTTTGTACTTCTCTTTCAGCTGCCAATACCGTGCTCCTGTTTTTGCCAGTCATCATTTGAAGTAGTTTACGGTTCAGGCTAGTTAATGCAATGGGCATCATAATAGCCACCAGTGCAAATTCAGCCGCCTGAGCAATTTTCTTCCTCGGTCTGCCTTGTCATGTTTAGCATTCATTGATTCTGTGTCCAAAATCTTGCAGCATTTCCGACGTGACAGTATTAATCCTGCGATCCCATTAAGCATGAGGAGGTGGTGGTGGTGGCGGTGGAGTGAACCCACTGAGCACACAGGAAGATAGGCAAGTCATCAAGGCAGGACAGCCTTGCAGAAATGCGCGGCCCCACAGGAAGCAGTCTCATTTAAACACACTTACAGTGCCTATGAGAGCTCTTTCCTGTCTTCATTAGAGCGTTTTATCAAATAATGCTTTAGCAGCACTGAACAGGCATGTGCAGCCAGCTCTGCACTGTTCAATGACACGAAGGGCAATAAGCAACCGATTTCATCTTCATTACCATGTTATCCACATGTGACCCAAAGCCTATAGGGCATTTACATCCCAGATGTGCTGCAGTGTTTCTTGTACAGACTTGAATTCACATTCAAGGAGACCAAACATACACAAGGACAAGCAAAGCGGAAAAAAACAAGGATTTCTTTTTACCAAACAGTGATTAAACCCGAACTGCAAGTGATCACATTGTATGTAATAAAAAGTATAAAAAATTTAAAAAAAAACTGAACTATAAAGAGCTGCTGAATGTGATCACAAATGCAGCACGAAAATGTCAGCCTCCATATTGTGCATATTTTTGAATATTTCCATCTTGAACAACGAAAAGCACAAACAACAAAATTAGATGCAAATTTGACGATCTAGCAATCCCTCATGAAGAACAATGCAAATTATATCATGTTAATCAGAATCTATTACACCAAGGGTTTCTGAATACCCTTGACTGTTCTATGTAGAACACTACTGAGAGGATTCCGAGTAGAACCTGTTTACGCGCTTGCAAGTGATGTTATGTGCTAAAGAATCCCCCCTTCTAAACCCCATTCGTGAACTTTTTTTTATTAGGTCTAGAATGAATGAAAATTTATTTCCAGTCTCGGCTTCTTGCAGTGCTAGCTTGGTGTTTATGGTGTTGGACTGCTTATCAGAAGGACCCCGGTTCGAGCCACAGGTCCACCGAGCTACCACGGTTGAGCCACTGTTAATGGCTTTAAGTGTTTTGCTAGGGGTATAACATCAAAGTGTATTGCATCATTGTTCAAGTCTAGGCTCACAATTCAATATGTCTTCTTATTTAATATCTATTATTTAATAAGACGCACTTTTGTTGCTCGATTCGACACCACTGAATCAATGGTCAGTTTTTCGACTTTGGACCATGATATGGTCCTGTGAAATTACCTAATCGCAAACCATTAGATTTTATTAACCTAGATATCCATCTATTTATCCAAGCATCCATCTAGGAACCTTTAAAGTCCAACTAGGGACTGTGGAGGCCAATGGTGACCTTCGTATTTATTCCCATTTTTATGACCGTGATAGGACCTCCGGTCAACATTTACATGCTTATTCACACACTACGGGCAATTTGGGTACGCCCAAGTTAGCCTAATCTGCATGTCTTTGGACCGTGGGAGGAAACTAGAGTACCCAAAAGAAACCCACCAAGCACCAGGAGAACATGCAAACTCCATGCACACAGGCCTGAGACAGAAATCGAACCCTCGACCCTGGAGGTGCAAAGCGACAGTGCTAGCCACTAAGCCACCGTGCCCCAAGTCTCCTGGGATAGGCTCCAGGACTTGACCCTGTATACAGAACAAAGAGGTACAGACACTGAATAAGTGAGTGAAGTTCTTGGGTACAGGAGCACTTTGGGACCAGTCCACAAATACGCACATCTCTCTACCACAGCCTTCACATTTCTATTCACGCAGGCTTTTCACACTTGTTCAATCCACAACCACTTGAGAATCACCTCAGAGAAAACTTGGCCAGAGAGCTAATGTTTAAATTCCCATGTTTACGCACAGCTTGTGTTTCATTATATGCTGCAGAATGGATCACACAAACACTATACAAACACTGTTTGATTACATTTCAATCCGTGTACTATAATAACGTTTTAATCAAGTGAAAATGGAAACCTAAGTACACCACCTTTTGCGTGAAGCACACTTGCCAGGCACTAGAAGTGAAACTATGGCACATAGACCACTAGTAATCAACGCAGAGTGGCTGGAGGTGAAATTAAAAAAAAAAAATGCTGCCAGTGTGAGTGTGTGGAGCCTTTATATAGTAAACAGGTACACCTGCTGTCATTTGGTTTGCATTATTCCATAGCTTGGTCTGATTTAAAAAAAAAAATCTTTTAAAGCATCATGAAGTAAAATGTATTTTTTCTCTTCCTGATCCCTCAAATGTAATCCTGAATCTTTTTTTTCACAAGAAGAAAAATGGTATGATCCCGGGGGAAACAATCCACCTCACCCTCCAATGCCAAGAGAAAGTCTCCTGACCGTCTGAGGGTCACTGCAGCATGGCCAAACACAAGTTCTCTTACTTGCTCTCTCTTAACCTGCTAATCAAGTTTATCTTATGGACCCATGGCAAAGATCAGCAGTGTTGTTTCCGGATGCTTGATGATGTTTTGCTGATGTTTTAGTGAAAGCCAGCAGGAGATTAAGAAGATGGTTGTTGTCATTTCTGTATACAGTAGGTACTGTATATGCACCAATCATAGTGTGAAGGCATACAATTCTTCATACGATAGTGGTCTTGCTCTTTGGGTGGGAGTACTCTCTCTCCTGTCAATCAGAGTAACACAAGGCATCTGTGAGCTTGTATGTTGAAGGGTACAGAGTATAATTATCCAAGATCTGAGCAAACAAGTGAAATTGATTTAATTGAAGATGAGTTAGAGGTTGCTTCGGAATAAAAGATTCTTTTCAGAAGGCCTGCAAAAATAGTATCATCTCTTAACACCGTTTCAACAGCAAATGATCGAGTAATTTGTATTTTGCAATTTTATTTTACTTAAAGCAATGGGATTACGTAGGCGTATACAGACACCATGCTAATTTATATAAAGCCGTTTAAAGGTCAACGTCAGCACTCTTTATCGGCATGTTTCTTTTTTTTATATAGTAATTTAAAAGAAAACAAATTCACTTGCATTGATCTACAAGCACTTTAGAAATTAATACACATGCTGCTGGAAAAGATGCTCTTTCTCTCCACAAAAGATTTATGGACTATCATAGTCTCTGCATCATAATCTCTGCCCAGACCACTGCAAATTAGGCAGAGTTGCAAATCAGGTAGCAGCTTCCACAGTACAATGGTATGTCGGCATACAAATTTTTTTATTCATCCCAGTGGCAAGTTCTTAAGGTGAAAATTTATATTGCAAAACACAATTTTCCATAGGAAATTATGTAAATGCAGATAATCCGCTCCAGCCACCTAAAGAGTACCAATATCACCATTTTTCAACACCATAAGCATATGTTTACATATACACATAAATATATATATATACACATACACACACACACTTGTGTATATATACACAGTATATATATAGATACACAATATACACACACAGTAGATATACTGTGTGTATATATAAAGTACGCAAACAAGTTTTTGAACTGCTCCCGGACGTGTTTAGAGATAAGCACACTCAAGTTCAGTTGTCACCCAAGTAAGGGTTTATCCCCTTGACACGATAGGTATGAAAGCACCCTCTCTTTCTGAAAATAAACAGCTGGATAACTTCGCGCAGCCATCACTTTCTGATAATTTCCTGGTAAAGTAATTACGCTTTATGCGTTTGCGTCCTAATTAAGATCATATTCCAAAATGCTTGGCAGTGTTCTACTCAAAGCCATCTGGCATTCCCTGAAGCTTCTCCCACAGACTCACTTGTCTTATCTTAGCAGCCAAAATTCACCTTTCTACTCTGTCACGACATACTGTACATCTCGTTGTGCCAATTCGTCCAGCCAATAGGGATCAACATCATGGTATTTACTTTTGTGAACAACTTTATGTTGGCCTGCAGAATAACTGTACTGAAGTGCACCCTTCCCCATTACAAAAGAGGAAGATGAGAGCCAGAGAGTCTCAAAACAAAAAGTGCTGTGTTTGCTGGTGTGCTGTTTGATGGATTATAGTGAAGTATCATGGCCATGATATACAGGAACTTTCTCAGTCTTTCTACTTCCTCCTTCTTTAAGATCCAGCTTAAAACAACCCTTTTTTTCTAGTTAAGAAGCTTTTTGCTTGTTTACTGCCACCTGTTCCTGCATGGACTTGAGGCACTTTTGCCTTCAAGAAGTAAATGTTTGCTTAGTTGGATTTAGGTCAGATGATTAGAACATTCCAGAATATGCCGCTTCTTAGTGCTAAAAAAGTCTTGTTAGCATCTGGATAGCATTCAAAATCTGCTCCAGGCCCTTGTCCATCTGCACTGTGACGGCTGTCCAATGAGTTTTCAAACCTTTGGCTGAATGTGAGCAGATAATATAGTTCCATATACTTCAGAACTCATGTGCACTCAATAATATAAGGTATTCAGATCTACAGCTTCAGATCATGAGCAGTTCCTATCCTCGTCCATACACTTTTCTTTTTCGTTCTGGTACGTTGAAATCTGTGTTATCGGTTCTTAGAATGTTGTTCCAGGGCTGTGCAGAATTTTGATAATCGCAAAATCTTCTTGTCCAGATTTTAAAACTTACCAACATTTCATCTCTCATCGTAAACTCTGTATTCACTCTGGTAAAATTTGCTCATGATTGTTGACTTTTTGTTGAACAACTGTCCAATTCCTTTTGGTCACTTAAAAAGTGGGGCTCATGTATAAACAGCGTGGTGCTTCCTATACCTGATTTGGATGTACATGCATTACATAAAAGCCTAAATTCTGCACTTTAAAACTTAGTGACGTTACTTAATGTTCTGTGACAGACAGCTAACACAACAATAACGGTCCATAACTGTTAGCACACATGTTTTCTGGTTGCTAAAATGCTAAAAAGATGGCTAACGTTAACTTATATTGCGAAATTTAAATTCATTATGTCACCACATGTCAACCGCACATTCCTTGTGGTAAGGTAAACTATAATGAATCCAGTTAGCTGGTTAGCTGAAGTGATGAATAGCAGGCAGTTAGCGGTTTGACACCTGCAATGCAGCGGTCAATCAGATTAGCCACACATATAATTAAGCATAATTTCTGAGACTTAATATAACATTAACTATTCTATAAAATTCACTCCTGTATAGTTGTAATGAATGTGAAATCTAGCTATTGATATCAAAACAAGGTCTCTTTTTTCTGTACCAGGTTGTAAATATGTTAATTTCTGTTGTAAAGCTGGACATTTTACCTTGGGGCTCTATGGGCATTGACTCACTTTTGGAACCAGCTCCCAGTGGACATTCAAGGAACTGCATGTATTGGCAATTCCACATTAGCTTCATTAATATTGGAGAGCCAGTTAATACTGGACAGTTCAGAACAACTTTACAACTGTCAATCATTCGAGATTCATGGCATTTGCCTTATCTGCTGTTTTTAATAGGGAACATTTTAAATGCTTACTCATAACACAGTGCTCGAATGTTAACATGCAATGCAAAAAGATTAAGTGCATAAGGCACTTAATCAGGCACTGACAGAGCCTGAAACCTGTTCAATTATTCATGCATATGAGGTCAAAAGCTAGACTGCATGTGCAAAGGGAGAGAGAAAGAATAGTTAATACATACATGACACAGCACAACTTAACAGCTCAAGAGCCCTAGTGAAAACCCATAAGGAGTGTATGGGTGGCAAAGGCTTGCTGCTCGAAGGCATATCAAACAATGATACAGTGCATTTGTTACAATACGTTGGCTCATTACAGCCGGGAAAATGCAGCCCAATGACATTGTAAGTAATGAGCATTTTTACCCCCCTGATGACATGCATTGCTCAGCGAGAGGCAGTTTTCCCTGTGGCTGAGGTCCGGGTTCCGGTTGCATAACCACAGCTGCAGCTGATTTGTCATATTCACTCTATAGCATTTTCCCACCATAATAGGTATTAGTGCCATTCTTGTCTTTGTTTATTTCATGCTGAGGCATAGCGGATGTGAATAACAATAAAGCAAAAGAAAAAATTATATCAGCCCAATGCTGTTGGCTATAGCAAATATCATATTTGACTGTAGGCCTACGCTGGAGGTTGGCAATATTTCTCATTAATGCTTTAACCCTTACATCTTTATTCAGTTTTGTTGCTTCCTTTAGTATAATGCACAAAAAGTAGTCACAGGCAATCACTTGCTTTTGTTCTTGAGGCCACAGAGATTTGTAAACACCTGGTGTGATTATTACCAATAAAAGTTTTTTTAATACATTTAAATCAATAAAAGTTGAGTTTGTGTGGTTTTTCATATATATGAAAAAAACTGGTGTGTATATTTTAGGAATCTATCAAAAGACACCGTCCTATGTAAGTCGTTGCTGCCACTGTGAGTGTGTCATATGGAACGGTCCAGGCAATCCTCATGTGTGATTTGAACATGTGCCATGTTGCTGCCAAGTTCGTCTCCAAGCTGGTGACCCAAGAGCAGGAGGAACATCGCGTCATAGGCGGACCAAAACTCCATTAGCGTGACATAGATGAGCCATCCTTCAAGTCGATGATCACTACCGGTGACAAAAATTGTGTGTATGGGAACGACCCTGAGATGAAGCAACGGCCTTCACAGTGAAGGAGTCCATCATCTCCACGACCAAAAAAAAGTAAGGCAGGTCCGCAGCTCGACTAAGTGCATGCTCATCATGTTTTTCGAAATTCACGGCATTGTGTGTCAAGAATTCATCCCCAGGGGCCAGACCGTCAATAGTGAATACTGCTACCTGGTTTTAAGGCATCTGAGGGAGGACATAAGTCGAAAAATACCACCTTGTTTTTTTTTTAATTATATGTATAATGGCTGCAAATTGCTTCAGGTCATAATAGGTAAACAACGACTGACTTCTAGAGTTTACTTACCCTCCACTGACAAAAGCTTCACAGTACTGAGAAAAAAATAAACCGTGTGCCCAGCCATACTGTCGCTTTCCATCACTGCTCATCGGATCTAATCCCAGATACCAATCCCCATACAGTATGTGCAGATGGAGATGATCCTGCTATCTAATTTTATTTTTTAGATAATCCGTTAGGGTTAATGAACGGATATTCGGTTAACTGTAAGAAAAGTGGGGAAAGCATATTAAATATTAAGCAATCATTTAATATAGTTTTCCATGAAATTAAATGATCCAACTATCAGTTAAACCATCTGTCATAGATGGATGATTCTGAAAGGCGTAATATAGAAGACTTTTTTTTTTTTTTTTTTTAATACGATAATGAGAAAAAGTGCACCAGAAATGTCCCCCAAATTTTACCACCAGTCAAAACCAGTTCCAAGAGCTCCGTACTCATGAAACCACGACTGGCTAGTGTCACTCCGACAGGAAAAGGACAGTATGTCATCCCTCCCACTCACAGAGCACGGACAATTTTGTTCCATTTGCCCTAGTCAACAGATGGCTGTAGCATCGTTGGGATTGAGCTCACTATCCGATAACGAGTGGATACTCGAGTCATAATATTCCACTTTTCAAAAAAAAATTTATTTTAGACTCTCAGGAAAACATACAGTAAAAAGTAGTTGTGTAACCAAGCGGAGTTGATTCATACACATCGCTGCATGTATGTGACCTGCAGATTCATTGCAAAGTTTAAACAAAATCTAATTTGTTGTTAGATTTGGGCCATTCCTGAACAAAAACTTACGATTATATTTTCCCCCCACTAACATTCTTGTGCATGCACTATTTACCTGTACAGTTCGCCTCGGTTCACAAACGCCCCAGAGTACAAACAGATAAGTTTGCGACAACAAAAAAAATCGCCTGAAATCTATTCCTGTTTACGAACTCCTCCTCAGAACACGACCCAGAATCCTCCATCCCAAGCTTCGACTATCAGCTGAACAAAAGCATGAGTGCGTCACCCAACATCAGTTTTGCTCAGTCCACAGTCGCGTACATGATAAAAAAAAATGATGCAAAGTGGAGTGATGTCCAAGCCTCTGTCGAGAAATATCATACATTAACAAAACTCTTTATGAATGATAAGGCGGTGTGCAGCACAGTTGTGCAATTGGGCAGCGCGGGAAAAAAAAATCTCTCAGGATATATTTTTAGTGAAACCGGCTGTCACGTACAAACCAAAGGCCAAGAAACAAAAAAGAGAAGAATTACCCAGGGTTATTATGGAAGGGGATTCTCCTTCCAAACTCTAACCTCCTTCCCACCCATCACACCGGAAAAATCCCCCTGAGCAGTAGTAAAATCCCGCCCACTGCAATAAAAACAAGGCCAAATATTAACACCCAATCGAAACTTCTAATTAATTATTATATATGCACATTCTTGCTTCACTAAAATTAGCCTAATTTGTATTACCCAGATAATTAGAAGTATTCCTTTTCACTATTCAAATCAAACAATAGTGAACGAATAATCAATCTGTGCCCTGATCATCAAATAAAAAATTTTAAAAAGATAATTATCATGCCTCATACTGCACTGTCATTTAGCTTCCTTTTTTTTTCGGTGAGCTAAAAACCAACCCAATCCATGACACCAAAAAAAAAAACTGATATAATTCAAACATTCAGTTTTATGAACTGGGTTCCGCCCATATCTAAGTGTAAAATGTCACGTATTTCTAGAGAAATGTTAATAAAAGTGCCTATTTTAAAGATAAAAAAAAAAACAGAATCTTATAGTTATACTGTACATATAAAAAATTATGCTGTCTTTAATAGAAACCTTAAAAGTTTGCATCATCAGTGATATTCTTTATTGTGTTTATTTGAGCAAGCCTCATACAGACGTCTACTCACTTAAGACACATTTAATTTAGGATATGTAAGGTAAGGTAGCGTAAGGTGAAGGTAGTGGTGGCAAAGGCCAAACAAAGAGCATATGAGGACTTGTATGCTAGATTGGATAGTAAGGAGGGTGAGGTGGATCTGT
>JAOVVA010000044.1:22510357-22530513 GCA_028565275.1 Leiocassis micropogon | reverse complement strand
GTGCGGGGCGGGTTGTAAAAATAGATACAGTGGTGCGGGGCGGGCTGGGGTGGGCCAAATAATTTCATAAAAGCGGGACCCGCGTGTTGGAGAAATACCCGACCCGCGTATCACTACTGTACACACACGCATACAGACACAAAATAAAATATGTTTTACGCGCACACACGTGGTCAGTGTTATAGTAAACAGTACACGCGTGCACAGATGTTGATTAGACCAGTAGGACCCAGCAGTGAAACCGAGTGTGTTCACTCCGCTCCGCGCTCAACTAAGGTTTTTTTAAAATAATCAAATGTCTCCTCGATGCGCGACACAACAAATCGATTATGAAATTCGTTGCCAACGATTTTAGTAATCGATTTTTATCGGTTTAATCGATTCGCTGTTGCAGCCCTAGTCCTGATGCAATTATTGATGGGGCAAAGCGAAAGGGGGAAAAAAAAAAGGATTCAGTAACGCATCGCGTCTCTTGTGTTTAGCCATACTGACGCCAAAATAGTTTTTTTAATATACATTATATCCTTTTAATTTATATATGGTTGCATTTAAAGTGGTAAAATGTTGCTGTTCCTTTATAATCCTGGAGGTGGCATGCTCTAAACAAAAGCATTCTTTGTGGTAGGAGCAAATTAATTGCTAAGTTTTTCCAGAATTGTAACAAAAAAAATAATAATTGCAATCTCATCTGGTCAACTTCATCATCAAAAGACAACACAAACTGATTCGCCACCTAGGTATCATGTATCGGGAGATCATTGGTGATTTCCATGCCTACTAGACAATATACAGTAAATGCATTTCTTGCAATAATTGTATAATGATAGACCAAAGGCATATCTAGTCTTTTGCTTTTCAGGACTGATTCAGTTAAAGCCGTCAGATTTCCCTTGTAGGTTGCACTGCGCCCAGATGAGAAGGTTCAGCATTCAGCCACCAAGGTTTGTAATATTAAAGTGGTGCGGAAGCTCAGCGTCTCAGATGAAATAGGTCGTACTGTAGAGAACAGAATGATGATGCTAAATCTCTCCTTGATTCCTCTCTCTGTATAGAATGATACAGCAGAGCGGCTTTTAGACTAATTAGACACTATATAGAATCCATGGCACTTTGGAGAAGTGCATCCATCTCTTTCTCTCTCTCTTACTAACACACACACACACACACACACACACACACACAATATGCTTCTGTCATATCGTCTATTCAATAGGTTCCAATTAAGAGTTTCCAGACATGGAGATAACTGCAAGGATTGTTGTTTATTCCCACATTCCCAGTACAGCATGCCTAGCTGTTTGTCTGGTTGATTACACTGTAGTTATGATGAATATGTTATTCTTGTCATTAAAAAGGCCCTTGGTTTCACTGTACCTGATACACTTCTTAACTTCATTTTAAATCTCGCCTTAAGCTGCCAATAATTACAGACTGGCGCATATGACATTCCCAGAGCTGCTATTATCTTCCCAATAAGCAGTTTGTCCCATTTATTTAGTTACTGCGAGGTCCCAGGGCCTTAAGTTCACTGCCACATTCTAGTGATACTAAATAATGGAAATGGCGAAAACAGACTCATGCATGCATTTACCACAAAATGCTTAAAACTGGAGTGAAATGCAATCATATGGCACAGCTTTAAACTGTAACTATACTAGATCATATATAAAGAATACATCATTACATAATTTAAAGCAAGAGCAAGCCTCAAATAAAAACAGAATTAAAGCACCTACCCAGTCCGGGTGGTACCTCCGGGCAGGGAGGAATAGGCTTAGGGGTTGGTTGTGAGCGGTTGAGCTCAGGCTTGCCGCTGGGTGGCAGCAGTTCCGAGGCAGGGAGATAGCTAGGGAAGGTGGCGTTGGGCCTGGAGTAGTTGTAGTAGGAATGGTGCGGCCAGCGTGACGTGTTGGCGCCGCGGCCATTGTTGAAACGGCTGAAGATGTCAAAGCGCTGGCTGTAGACGTCAAAGTAGAGGATCATCATGATGAGGAAGTGCACGAGGCAGAGCAGCAGCACAGCCTTGCAGATCCGCTCCAGAGTGCGGCCCAGCATCAGCCGGCTCATTGTCGAGGGCACGCGGCGCCCGCCGCTACAGGCATTCGCTCAGCAGCTCCCACTGCCGCGCTCCGTCCTGCCTTGCCTCGCCTCGCCTCGCCTCTGGGTAGCAAATACAAACAAATTACCTGCAAGAGACAAGATAAACACAAAAGAGCTTCGTTGTATAATGATGCTTGAAAGGTAACGAGACCTTGATGATCTGGAGTCATCTCAGAATCTATGCCACACAGGAGAATTTTCGCCCAAGCTGTTCGATTTACATACACACACCAAGGGAGAAAAAAAAAAAAAAGTCTTTATGTGTGCATTCTGAAATCTGCTAATTGCTACTTAAAATCCTCTCTTTAAAAACTCGGACTTTTGCATGCTTAGTTGTGCGTTTGATAGATTTTTAACTGACACGTGAGCTACAACAAGCTTTCATTATGTCAACGCTTTCTTTCAGCCATTAATTTGACAGCTTTGATTTACCATAGAGCTCGTCTGAATGATTACACATCTGAACTCCACAGGAGATCAAATTATTAATGCCTGTCTCTCATTTGCATCTTGCAGGCTCTGTGCTGTGAACAAAAGACCAAAAGCACTTCAGAATCAAATCCCCCAGACACACACACACACACGGCAAAACAAACACAAGTTATTTTCCCAGCCAATTGTACGAAAATGACTTTGTGCAGTAGTGATCTCCCAGGCCTGGGCTGAACAGGAGTGGCCACTGAAGCCTCTCTGCAAGCCATTTTAGCACTGATGGCTTTTTCCAGTCAAGCAGAACTGGAGGAAGAGGAGGGACGGGAACAGAAGGCCGGGAGTCCTGGAGCCAATTTATCTCGCTCTTGTCCTCTCTTCTGAAGTGATCGCTGGTAAAAACATTGGACTCGTGATTTCACATTTGGCTGCCTGATGGGAACTCCCAGGTGGAGAGCTCTCAGTCTGGCCACACTTTGCTAGAGACTTACAATATACAAGGGTGGACGGTGCATGATACAGTATGATCAGACATGCTTGCGGCTATGCAAAAACTGTCCTCAATGTGCCTATTCCTTCCGAAGCAGGTGGAGAAAATCGTAGCTCCTATACGGGGCGTGCACTGAACTCCATCTGGGCACACTGTACTGTATATCCGCAGAAACAGCAGCTTACTTTCACCAGCTCCTTCATCTGCCCTACTTTTACCTCAATAATGAATCACAGCCTGCAGACAATGAAGCACCAAACTTCATTCTGAAATCTCTTCAGGCTTTTTAAAATGCAGAAACCACAGTAACAAGGTTTTTCCCTGGCGGTGTTCTAAAGTGGATGGACAGGAAGAAACAGATCAAGCCCTCCACTTACAGCTGCAGGCGGCCTGCACGGAGACCCAGACGGGCCCCAGACGGGCCCCAGACTATACTGCGGCTGATATAATGCATTCTTTTATTTAACGAAACTTCAGAGACCCGTTTCTCAGCTTATCTGGGAGACAATAATCTCATAACGTAATACCCAAGTATGAACCAGGGATGAATGTGTGAACAAAGTTAAACATAAAAGCAGAAAGATTAAGAAAGAGCGAGAGAGAGAGCTATAGAGAGAAAGAGAGAGAGAGATGTTTGCATGTTTTAGACCTCAGTACTAAAGCTGTTAAAATGATGCTCAAAAACTGAAGCCACCTTGGAGAAAAGACTTTTGACGATATACTGAATTGTTAGCTCTCCTTGCTGTTATTACTAGACAGGACGTTTGCTTTAGTGAGGCTGGTTGTACCCTTACAGAGAAGGTACTCATGAGTAAGTGTACAGGAGCACCCAGAGGAACAACACGTCATACGCGTCTGTGGCAACAACCAGCCTTCAGACGAACAGTAACTGGGTGAAGTGGGGAGGTGTAGAGTACATCCAAACATGTACATGCGACACCTCTTCCATGGAGTTTATCAAGGGTTTCGGAGTATTACTGGCTGTATTGTTTTTCGGTCTGACTGCAAACATGACACTGTTGTGATCCAGCGCTATAATGAGCATCTGGAAAGAACAGTGTGATAAGAGAGAGAAAGAGAAGTGAGAGAAGTGTGTGCTCGAGCTACCTTCAAACGAAACTACTTTTATAAGAATACATGAAACGTAAGATGTGAGAGTGGTGGCTCAGGTAGCTACGGTTTTAGTTTGTATTTTGGATCATTGAGCCTCCTAGTTGGTGGGTTGGTGACACCCCACCCATACTACCCGGCAACTGCATGCAGTGCCAATTCCATTTGAAAGATTTTACTGTAATTTACATAATCTGTTTCCTCCTACCAGTTTGCATGCATTTCTTTATTCCAACACCGTACATTTATAATACAGTACAAGCTAATCTGAGTATTTTAAAATTGTGATTAATCACAGACTATGGACAGTAAAATGGTTAATCGATTGACAGCACTACTTATACATAAGGAAATTTGAATTTCTTGTTAAATCACAAATAGAGCTCCAAAGTCGGCTCAAATGCCTGACCTCCAGATGGGGGCCGGTGTCGTTTGAAAAAAGAGAACATTTAATTGTTATACCTTGGTTGTGTAACCATATGACCTATAATTTGTGTTTCTTGTTATGCTCCAGAACTATCAGTCACCATGTTTACTCTATGGATTGTTCAAATTATTACCTCTAGTGCTGTAAATCCACTGCAATTACATTAGATGCATAATTAAGAAAATGCTAAGTACAGCCAGTCAGCCAATTTTGCCCATTTGCATCCTGATGCATTGTGTTACTACATATCACTGCCAGTGGGGTAATGAACCGCAGTTGTTTCGGGCAAAAGTTCAACAATCCTAGTGCAAAATAAAACTTTACTGCCACAGGGCACACTCCAGAGCACAAAAAAAAATTATTTGTTTTGCACGTGCACAGATTATTTTTTCACTTGTTCAAGCTTTCTCAATTAATTTTATGTTCACTGTCCCAAGTGTGGGTTGCCAGATCATACTCACAAAATCCATCAAATTCTTTTCTGTAAGTGTTCCACTAATAAACGGAGAGCACAATTTAATTTGTCTGCATTTTTTTCTTTTTTTTTCTTTTTTGGTTGCTGATCCAAAAAAAAATGATCTGATTCATAACCAAAATCCATGATACCATGAGTTTTGTTATCCATTGACCTCCTGACTGTTACACCCCTAGTAAACTGTTTTGCAAAATGAAAGAAAAAAAGGAGACGTGAATATTATACCCATGATTGAAGACATTAATTCAATTTCACTTTGCTGTCCTTTCAAGTAAACAGGCTTTTTTTTTTTTCTTTAAACAAATAAAAAGCAGTAGAATGCTTATAATAAAGTTTGCCTTGACACATGGCACTAAAGGCACGTTCAATGGGCACACAATAAAATAACAGAAATAGCAGCGACTTATAAATATTTTACATTAAAGTCATAACTTGACAGATGCCTTGAATATAGAAGAATTCCTCCAAAAGTGTCTGCGAGCTGGCAATGTTACAAGTGCAGCAAGCTGACATTTTAATAACACTGGGATTAGGCAATGCTGAGACAACATATTATTAATTGGATATTAAAGCCAGCATTCAGAGTTCTGCTGAAACGGAATAAATGGAATATGACCAGCCTGGAAACCAAAAACCCTACAGATTGAAACAGCCAGAGATATGAGAGTTAGACTCAATATTTATTCAAAGTGCAATAAATGCATCATCAAAACAAACATCATTAGTCAAATATAAGATGCATATTAATTAGCCACTTCATTAGGAGCATCTTACTAATACTGGAAAGGGGAAGAATCCCTTCTGCCGTCAGAACAGCGGCATGAGTTTTACAATTTGAACTGGAATGTTGGGATTTTTTATTTATTTATCTATTTTTTTGAGAAAAATGGATCCATGTTGACAGAACTGCATCACCGGTGACAACGATGTAAACTAAACTGACCATTGTGCAATAAGTCTGAGAAGTTTTATGACACTGTGCAGAGTTATCACATCATGCAGGAATTAGTTATTAAAGAATGGAATTTTCAGAACTAATCAGAACAATACTGAGATGGGCTAAGGCATTCAAATAATGGTCAATGGTAGTACAAGGACTGGTTGTAGCCAAACACTTCCCAGCCATTACACCACCAGTAGCAGCCTAAACGAGCCAAAGTGGTTCTAATGCAATTCAATTCAATGTTATTTGTATAGTACGTGTAACAGTTGTCATTGTCGCAAAGCAGATTTACACAATTAAAAGAAATTATGGTTATTATTAAGTTTGTATGAAATGTGAATGTGTATGAACCAAAATGATTAGATAGTCCCTAATAAGCAAACTGAGAGCAACAGTGACGAGGAAAAACTCCCTGAGATGGCAACATGAAGAAACCTTCAGAGGAACCAGACTCAAATCGCTGTTGATTCGAAATTCAGACCCTACCATCTGCATGTTAAAGCAGGAATCATGCCTCATCAGACCAGGTGATCCATTTCTAATCTTTCTAAACTAATCTTAAGTTTGGATGAACCTGACCTCTGTAGCCTCACATTCCGGTAGCTGACAGACGTGGAACTCCCCATGAGGGTCCAAGTAGCCCATCTGTCTCATGGTTTAATGTGCTGTGATGCTTTTCTGCACAAGACAGTTGCAAACAGTGGCTATTTGAGGTACTGTAGCCTTTCTATTGGCTGAAACCAGTCTCTGGGTCCAGTGGTTAAGGTGTTGGACTGCTGGTTGGAAGGTCCAAGGTTTAAAGCACACCACCACCAAGTTGTTACTGTTGGGACCCTGAGCAAGGCCCTTAAACAACTCAACTGCTGAGATGTATGATGAGATAAAAATATATATATATATGCACGTTGCTTGGATAAATGTCACAAATGTAAATTCTCCTGACTTCTTTTTATTAATAAAGGGTTTCTACATTGTGTGTAAACTCTAGTCATGAGTAAAAAGCTCAGGAGATTAACAGTGTCTGAAATGCTCAAACCAGTACATCCAGTACCAACATTCACAGTAGGGTTAAAGTCGCCAAGATGAAATTTCCCTCCATCCTTAAGATGCTTAAGGTGAACATTAACTCAAGCTCTTGACTGTATGCACTGTGATACTGTTGCTGCTGAATGGGTTTGTTTTATATGACCCTTTTGAAAAAACACACACAGAAATATGTTATTCAGGCCGATATCTAACAAATAAATAAAAAAAAATTATGCTTTCAATATGTGAGCAAAAAAAAAAAAGGTGTTATATTTTTTTGTTTTACATCATACTTGCAGCTCGGCGATTTGAGACTTGAGCCAGACTTGAAAAAGTGTCTTGTGAACATCTTTGGTGTAAGGTAGCTCCCCAAAGAAGAGTGTGTGCAAGTAAGAGCAACAGACTATGACTAGAACGCAAATGCACAAGACCAAGACGTTATTGCTGTGGGCAGCATTAATCAGCCGAGGCTCTCTGTAGTATTGGCAAAGACATTAGCTGATATAACAACGATGGTACGCTTAATAAGTTGTGTCAAGCAAAACAACAGGTGCAATTTAGATGCCTTTTAGACGGAATTTAGATGTCTTTCACAGATAAACATCTGTCTGAGCAGGAGGCCTGTCTTGCTGTCTTGCAGAAACCAGATTGCTGGATTGGACTGAAATCAATCAGGCTCTTACCACACGCAGTCATTAGTTCCAGGGTATTTCTCTCACACTCGTCTTTTAAATTTGACAGCAGAGTACCCAGATTTATTGTAAGTAAAGGATATGTTATCAGAAAGAAAAAAAAAAAAAAAAAAACATACCGAAACTAGCTACATTTAGCATTCTTGCATGATACACAACAGCATGGTGTGGATACAGGAATTACAAACTAAGCAATGCAATAACAGCAGCAGCACAAATGTACATAAGGAATAAGACCACAATAACACAACATGATGTAATGCTATAGGAAAATAATCCTGGTATATTAGATTCAAATAATGGCAGGGTGGTGAAGAAAACTGAACAACTGATGTGTGCTCATCGTCTGATTTGGGTTTTGTTATGCAACAACTCTTAACATAAACTAGCTGCGTGACTGCATTCTAACACACTAATACCAAGTGCAATTTCAATCTTTTGTTGGTCGATTCAATCGATCATTTGAGTAATGTCAGTTTTCTATTCAGAATCAAACTTTTTATATAGTTTAGGTCAACCTATCGTTAAATGTGGTAAAATTGAAGAATCCCTTAAAAGTATAGCACAGCCTTTGGGTAAAAATACAAATGGCAGGCAAGTTCCGCAAACACTCGCAGTTTGCAGGAGTATCGCTTCTTCTGCTTTTGACTTTATGGCAGTTTGTGCAATCAATGTTGACAATGATTTTCAATGAAAAAGTAGCAAAATGTAACAAAGTTGCACGGTCATGATGTCATCATATAGTACTTGCACAGCAGCAAACAGTGAAAAAACAAGGTACTGTCCATGGTGCTTAGCAGGAACCAATATCAGGTTGGTTGCGCATATTAGTACACCATTGCCATCAGCTTTTCTTCAAGCTCCATGGTGCAAAAAATAAAAAATAAACACTCAACCCAGTGGTAAAGTCATAAAACTCTCATATAAAATGTACTTGTAGCAAAGTGCAGTAAAGATAAACAATTAGTTACTTTACCATTATTATTTTTTATTGTATTATATATTAAATATTTCACAGAACTAATGATCATCATCTCATCGTCTATAACGCTTTATCCTGTATACAGTGGTCCTGGAGCCTATCCCAGCAGGCTTAGGGCACAAGGCGGGTACACCCCAGACGAGATGCCAATGCATCACAGGGCACACACACATACACACATTCACTCAGACGCTTAGTCACACACTATTTGGGAACGCCAATTAGCCTAATCTGTATGTCTTTGGACTGTGGGAGGAAACTGGAGTACCAGGAGGAAACCCACCAAGCACAGGGAGAACGTGCAAACTCCATACACACAGACCCCGAGGTGGGAGTCGAACCGCGGCCCTGGAGGGGCAAAGTGACGTAACCATCAAGCCACCTACACATATAACACACCTACACATTATATATTTTTTATATAGAGTTTTTTTATTTTATTTAGTCCGGCAAGAAAGACTGCACCCTTGCAAATGTGTCGCTAATTACTCTTTTAAAAACAGTTGTTAAGGGGGTCTCAAAAGTCACAAAATTTGATAAAAACTTGAGATAACTGGCTGCTACACTGCCACCTACTGGACTGGAGAACAGAAAAGTGTCACGGTTAAAAGATTATCGCATTTAAATAATCAAGATAAGTTGGACAACATTTGTTTCAACACATGTTTAATCGGATACTTTCACTAGCTTTAATACTTGAAAACGTACAAGAAACGTAGCTCCTTGAAATAAACCAGACAGAAAAACTTTAGTGCAGCTGAATGGAATAAAAATTCACACAATGTTCAAAAATCAAATCAAACCATCATTCTACCTATGATTCACACCTTTATAACCTACCTAGCAAAAACTGCATAACTGCATAACTGCATAACCACCGGGAAGTGCATTTAAGAAAAAAAATAAATAAATAAAGTAAATAAATAAATAAATAAAATAAAATAGGGATATGAACTTGTGCAGATAAACCATAATTCTCCAAGCAAGCAGCCTTGAATACAAAACCCATCATTCTTCACAACATCACCTGCTCATATTTATTTTATAGGAAGCACACGTCCGCTACTTCTCATTCACAGCTCCATAATTCAAGGAATTCTATTCGGTCCACAAGGCTGCGTGTGACCCGGAGGCATGTTCCCTGACTCACTTCCAGACCTAAAAAATCCCACAGCCAACCCCGCAGGGTCTCATTCAAAATAGATGAAAAGAGCCTGGTTCGTCCACATTCTTAAAGTCACCTGCCAGTTACATTGGAAAATGCTTCACCTTGTTTAAAAAGTATAAGCACAGTATGTACCTGTGCTTGTTCTCAACACTAGCACTGTCTGTCGAAACACATGTCTCAGTACTGTATATTCGCCTATACTGTATTCTCCATTCTATACTACAATATGGTGCGAGTCTGAATGCTTGCTCACTGTAAGAAGACATGACGGCCCGATGCTCTATTATTAAATTCTCAAAGCAACAGCAACAATACCGTTACACAGTTCAAAAAAAAAAATAATAATAAAATAGTAATTATGACTCCAGCCATGGCATTGAACATTCAATCAATCTCTAGCTGTGCATCCACATGCAAGTAAAATACATATTCATATCAAGGACTCTAGCTTTATTATATGCTCAGGGAAGAGTTTAAACATTAATGAGAGGGGGTTTGATTTGATTTCCCTCAAACGCTCTTCAGACCCAGCTCGCTTCTTTACAGCGCATTGAGGCTTATCATTGGAGCTTATCAAGGTTGTTTAGCTTAAATTACTCATATCTGATTACAAGAGGCATGTGACATCCAGCGCTAGACAGATAATTGGTGTCTATGTGAGAGGGACAGTAACGGCTGTGTAAGAGCACATATGGTAATTCAGTAGTCAATTTAAATTAACAAGCCTGTAACGTTAGAGCCGACCTGCTTCATATCGGCTGCTGACTGGGCTAATAATGCATGTACAGTACGACCGCTGATGTGTTGGAACGTAGAGGAGAAGAAGAGCTGGGAGGAATAAATTACATCAGTACACGTTTCTGACAATATTAAAAACAAGTCATGCTGCTAAACGTTCAGTTCACTGGAAGTGTTTAAGTGCAACAGTAATCGGTTTTGTGACAAAGCTCACCATGAAAATACAGATGGCAGAAGACAAAGTGGATCATAAGCGGGTTGGCTCAATGGAGTGTTCACAATAAAGGAATCATGGACGCCTGACTCTTCAAAAAAGTTATAAGTAAGCACATAAGAAGCCTGTCGAGGTTGCCTCTACATGCAAAACAACCCTTATTTTAACTGGTAAAATTCCTGATGGCAATTAATCAATTAATGAGTAATCATTAACATCTGTGGAATCAATATTTTTCGTCTTTTCAGCAGAATAAATAGAGCATCAGCTCAGACACTAATGCACACTATAAGACAATTTGGTAAAATAAATGCACCCATTTAAATAAATTATTATTTGTATATAGCAATTTAAATTTGAATGGGCAGCGTAGTGGCTTAGTGGTTAGCACGGTCACCTTGCACCTCCAGGATCGGGGTTCGATTCCCACCTCGGGGTCTGTGTGCATGGAGTTTGCACGTGCTTGGTGGATTTCATCCAGGTACTCTGGTTTCTTCCTACAGTCCAAAGACAGGTAGATTAGACGAATTAGCATTCCAAAAGTGCCCATAGTGTGTGAATGACCATGTGTGTATGGTGTGCTCTGTGATGGATTGGCATCCCATTCAAGGTGTACGCCTCATGCCCCAAGTCTCCTGGGATAGTCCCCCTGTGACCCTGTATACAGCGGATAGTGGATAAAGCGGTATAGACAATGAGTGAGTCACTGAGTAAATTTGAATGGCTCCTTCGGATTAAAAAAAAACACGTGCGGCATTACCGGTATGGTACAGTGATACTGTGGTATAGTATGGTTCTACTTTAATGAATAAAAAGAGCAATCTTTGGAAAGTTTGTGGTATAAGGGGAATAAAGTATGATGTTAATGAAAAGTAATCAACACCAGAGTAGTAACAGTTACCCTACTTGGGCCAAATGGGCCAAATAACACCACCTGTTTGTGCATCACTGGCCCATAACCCTGTTATTTATTTATTTATTTATTTATTTATTTAATTCACATATTACATACACACCGAACAGCTGATCAGTACCAAAATACAATGCTCATGCAACTATATACGGTAGATTAATATTTGCAACACGCATGCTCATTACTCATTAACCTGCAGACAGCATTCATAACATCGGCATATAAGAAAACATTTTATTCTATTTCGACTACATCAGATGAGTACAGGACCATATGCTAGTTATGTATGAGGGGTGTTTCCAATCAAATCAGAACACAGTAAAAAAAAACTCCCTTTATTTCTCTATATAATCCCCAGCTACACTAATGCACTTATCCCATTGTTTCACTAGTGCTTGGATACCACCAAGGTAGAAAAGTCTCTTAGTACGCCTGAGCCCCAATCTAACTTCCCGCTTCACGTCTGATACGCTGGCCTCCCAGGAACACCTTTAATGGCCCAAACATGTGGAAATGGCCTGGCGTGAGGTCAGGACTATAAAAGGCGATGTGGCAATAACTCCCAGCCGAGTTCCTGTAATGTGCAAATGGTGTTTGTGAACGATTGTGTGCACAGTTCCCACAGACAGATGCGTCTCTTCCAGAAGTCGTGCGCTCATTAAGCAAAGCATAAATACAAAGTTAGAATGCTCATTAATCATTAATGGGCATTAATCGTTAATAACATTGGAATAGGAAAAAAAAAAATTTTTTTTATTAATATTCCGACTAGATCGATCCATACATGACCCTTTAATCTCCAACTTCTCTACCATCAGCAACTTTCAAATCAAAGTATTTGATCTCATGTAATCAATCCCTTAAACAAATCCCTTAAACAGCTTGGACAATATGAAATTAAGTGGCAGGGGCCAGCAGACCCTTTTCCAGCGTGGCGTCTCTGAGGGAAGTGTGAGTCAGGGCCATAACGTGTCAGAACACGAGGAAGCTACAGAACAGTAAAGCAGTAATGGCAGCAGGTGAGGAAAAAAAAAAGAGGTGAGCATCACTGACCCCTGACTGCTTCCTCATTACACTGTTATACTGCTCATCTCACACTGGCACACATCCTGCCCCAGCGTCTGCTCTCTCTCAAACACACACACACACACAACCATCATCACTCAACATCTGTTCAATCAATCTATGATCACCTAAGCACGCCAAAAATCAAATACTTTATTAAAGTCAATATGAAAGTCATTTATTACAACAACAAAGCATTAACAGCCCTAACAGCCCTTTATACCCAGCTTAACGTACAGTATCAACCTGTAGGTTGTTCCAAGCAAAGCTGCGGAGACGGTGACAGGCAATCAACACCCACACCAATATGTTCACACACTATGTGGTGTCTTTGGTGTCTGCAAACAAGATCATGTGATCAGTAGCAACATGTAGAGCTAATGGGCTCAAACTTCCTTCAATCATCTTTTGCTAATTTGGGAATATGTCCAATTCCATAGTCACTCACTCGTCATCTATACCGCTCATCCTGTATACAGGGTCGCGGGGTGGCCTGGAGCCTATCCCAGGAGACTTAGGGTACAGGGCGGGGTACACCCTGGACATGCCAATCCATCACAGAGCACACACACATAGACACACTCACCGCTCATTCACACACTACGGACAATTTGTTAACGTAAGTTAACCTAATCTGCATGTCTTTGGACCGAGGGAGGAAACCTGAGTACCCGGAGGAAACCCACCAAACATGCGGAGAACAAGGTCTGGAGGTGCAGGGCCACAGTGCTAACCACTAAGCCACCCATCAATTCCATACTATACGGGGATACAAATATTTTTATGGAACCCATTCCTGATTCTGAACGCCAGCAGATGCAACATCTCAGAAAACGAATTCTTGCTTGCTGTCCCTGTCTTTGCAAGGAAGGCAGGCTCTTACTGTCAAGAGTGAATGATCAGTAATGATTTGCAACGGTGAATTGTGTATTTTGACAATGCATGCTGGTTTTGCCACAGTGAAGTGTGAAAAACAGGAAAGCAAAAGAAAATCATACTGTTAAAAAATAAATTCATTAAAAAAAGTCAAATTCTAGTTTAAGAACAGATCTACCAAACAACGTGCTGAGAAAACTCTATAGTACCTTTATGGTATCCAAGCACAAGTGAAACACAGGGATAAGTGCATTAGTGTAGCAGAGGATTACAGTGAAACCTCAGATTGCGAGTAACGCGGTTTGCAAGTGTTCCGCAAGACGAGTAAAGATTTTTAATAAATTTTGACTTGGAAAACGAACAAATCTTGGTTTACGAGTACCGAGTATCATTCAATTCAATTTTATTTGTATAGCGCTTTTAACAATTTACATTGTCACAAAGCAGCTTTACACAATCAAAAGAATTAAGTTTGTGATCATGTATCACGCGTGCGCTTCTTGTTTTGACGCAGAGCGTCACGTGATCACAACTGAGCCAACGCTTCTTCTCTCTCTTGTGCTGCAGAATTATGGGTAATCGTCTCCCCTGCTGGATCTTAGTGCGCGTCTCTTACTGGTATAATCAACATCCGTGCACGCGTGTACTGCGTGTACTATAACACTGTGACCACGTGTGTGCGGGTAAAACATATTTTATTTTGTGTCTGTATGCGCACACACACACTCTTTCTCTCTGCTCTACACAGAAACACTGCTCTGTCGCGATTCTTTTCAAAGTTAAAGTGCAGGTTAATTTGTTTTATTTTTACTTTACAGCAGTGATTCCGTTAGTGTGTCGCTCAATCGAGTGTCATTAGAGAGATTTCTTGTTTATTTTTTCGATAAAACAGTGTTTCCGTTGTGTGCGCGCGCATGTGCGTGTGTGTGAAGAGTGGAGGAAGGGTAACTGTAAGGCGAGAAGGGGGAGAGGGGAGGGGCTCCTTACTTTAGAGTCACACACACACACACACACATTGTACACACATTCAAAGTGCAGGTTCATTTGTTTTATTTTTACTTCATATTTTGTGTTAATTATTTTTATGTATTTATTTTTTGGGCTGTGGATTGAATACTTTGAGTTTCCATTATTTCTTACGGGAAAATTCATTTTGGTGTTTTGAAATACAACCCTGCTTCCAGAACAAATTAGGCTCGTAATCCAAGGTTCCCATTGTAGACAGAGGGGGGGGGAATGGAGTTTACATTCTCACAACTGTGTTCTATTATTCTGCACAATCAAAAGTGCATAACACCTCTGCAACCTCGACAACAGAACTTCAACAGGGTTGCCCGTGTTCTGATAACATTCGGCTAATGGCAGTAATTGCCGGCGGAACGGATTATCAGCACACCCCAAGGCTACTTTCTTCAAACACTTTCACAGAGGTGACGTAAGCATAGATACACAATCTCAACAGCCGCACAAAAACAGCATTGTAACCTTTCCCAGAACAACATTTTTTCATGGCAGACGGACCGAATTTCACGCGAAACGTCTTAAGCAAAACAAACGGAGCACCGAGCGGCCTTCTACTTTAGATAACGTTACCAAGCCTGTAGCTTATGAGCAAACAAATCAGAAATGTTAATAATCAAATCAAACTCTTTCTGAAATCTAGTACGGATAATAACATCAAACTAAAGATAAGAGGGAGATAATTACCCTGACTGATCAAATGTATTAGCTAATGGCATGTCTGCGTCTTCCATGTCATATTACTTATCTGTAAATACCGATATCTGTATACGCTTCCATTTCCTTGTTAATAATTTGATGATGTTTGTTTTTCGGCCTGCCCTCCCCGGAAGCTCTACCGAAGGACATAGCACAGCTTTCCATTTCACAGTTCTGTAATGCAACAAAGCTATTGCAGTTTAGTTCTAGGAAAATGCACACTTAGGGTGAGAAAGTCAATAGAATGTAATAATAGTATCAAAACAAAAATATTAATTCAGCCTCTGTTGCTGGCTTGATGGTATCTTTTACTGCAATCAAACACCATGCATTTTCACAGCGAGTGAGGAAAAACTTCCCAATTAGCACGTGCTTGCTGACATGTCGGGCATGACATGAACAGCACTGCATGCCCAGAACTTTAAAATTGCACAGATTTTCACTTCACCGACCACTTCGATTTTGTCAGAACATCATCCTGCCAGGTTGGGCTTTAATGTCTGTCTCATTGATTTTTGTTCACAAACAGAATCCAACTGAAGGCTCTAGCTTCTCATTTAGACTAAATCCCAGATACTTTACAGACATGCAGTGTATTCTAAAAAAAAATCCACAGTTGTAAAGCATGCTATACAATTTAACTTGGTGAAGTTCACACTAAATCTGTTGAAATTTTACTCATCACTTAGCGCTGCATTATGCATAATGGTAAAGTAATTTTAAAACATTATAATATGCATGCACACAATACAACATGCGCCGAATTTTACTGTAGCCAGTGTTTGAGACCGTCAAATTGCTTCATATATAATAAATGCTATAATCGTGGATACATAAAGATATTCATTAGCACGAATTTACTCCACATCACTGTTGATTTCTTGAACCTGAAGTCTTGAGCCCCCTTATTTCTTCCCATTTTGCTTCCAAAGAGACAGATTTTCTTGTATTTGTTATGCAGTCTTGAAGAATAGTTCTCCAGGCTTCCTGGAGGCTCCAAGTTTTTTGGCCCTTTTTTAGTCCAGTCCCTGTACCTGAGCAGTGTGAGTTGAATGTTTTTTTTGTTTTGTTTTTTAAAAGCCTTACAGTGACCTATAAATCATTTAAGCATCTAAAACGTCTAACTTAAGACATGAACTTGTGAGAACCAGGTGCACATGATGGCAGATGATCAGGACGGTGATTAGTACACTGGTGCTACTGAATGCTGAGTGGTTGGAACAGACGAGAGGACAACTGAGGTTGCTGCTGACGTTGTTACAGTATGTACACTTTAAAAATTGCAGCCCTTCTTAAGTTGTAGGACAGATGGCCTCAGATTTGCTTCAAGAATTTCTGGTAAAAAGTGAATTTCATTGTTTGCTCAATGACTTGGCAGCAAAATAGGCCCAAATCGTCACCCCCCTTCTACCACCATGCGTGACAGTTGGTATATGGTGTTTGTGGCAATACACTATGTTTGGTTTTCACCAAACATGGCACTGGGCATGATGTCCATACAGTACATCTACACCTTCGTCTCACCAGTCCAAAAGATATTGTTCCAGAACGTTTGTGCTTTGTTCAGGTACAATCATGGGCTATATTGCTGTTGAGCGTATGTGGGAATTGTAAAGCTTGTTTTAAACCCAAAGTGTTAACCATGCTGCCTCTCCACTGCTTCACTACTTTGCTTTATAATGTGCTAAAACATGCTCGAAAGTAAGTAAGCAAATGTTAAATGCAAAAAATTCTACCTTCTTTTAGCATTTAACCTTAGAAGTATGTACCATGAATTTCTCACAAGCTCAACGTCCATGTCAACAACTATAATTCAAAGGTCAACCTTACACACGGTGGGAAAAAGTAAGCAGATCACATCGGGTTTTACCAATCCATACTGATGCACTATAAATACATCAGTAGATCTGCATCTACTGTCTAAACTTTGACTTGAAAGTTAAACAGTAAAGTCTGATGCTAAGCATCACAAACCACAATTATGAAAACAACAAAGGAAAAGAAAGCAAAAGATAGAAAGAGGAAAGGACCAGTACAAAAAACTCAACAATAATTGCTTAATAATTTTATAGCTATTTTTTCATAATTGCTATTTCAAATGTTAAAATTCCCTCAAAGGTTTTTTTTTTTTAAATACAATTTTTATTTTAAAATTCAGACAAGTCACGTTCGTAATATGCAAATATCACATTCATAATGCCAGTTTATATATATTTCTCAAAACCGTTCATTTAAAAAATGAGAAACTCATGTTTTGAGTCTCCTCCATGGTCAAAGTGTAATGTTGTCTGCAGCTGTTTTTACAATTCAGTTTGTAGAAAACCTGTACTCTCTCATGAATCTTTGGCCGTTTAATATGACAGCCATAAGGCTGATAAAATTTTTTATATATTTTCACTATATAAAAGGTTATGAATTTTGAGAATGCTTGTTTTGCACAATAATTCACTGAGACCAAGCATGACCAAACTGTAAGGCTTTTGTTTACGTGTACTATAACACTGTGACCACGTGTGTGCGGGTAAAACATATTTTATTTTGTGTCTGTATGCACACACACACTCTTTCTCTCTGCTCTACACAGAAACACAGCTCTGTCACGATTCTTTTCAAAGGTAAAGTGCAGGTTCATTTGTTTGTTTTTCTTTACAGCAGTGATTCCGTTAGTATGCGCTCACACGAGTGTCATTAGCGACATAATTTTTCCGACAAAACATTCTGTGTGTGCGCGTGTGTGCGTGTTAGTGTGAAATTCAAATAAGAGAGGAGAAAGGTCTACTGTGTAAGATGAGAAAGGGCGGAAAGTAAAAGTCTCCTCTTTCTTTAGCTTTACACACATGCACAAACACACACACAGCGCCTGCACGCATAAACGAAAACACTTATCGGTCGAGATTTATTTTTGCCTTTTTTTTTTTAAAGGTAAAGTGCAGGTTAATTTGTTTATTTGTTTATTTTTACTTTATATTTTGTATTAATTATTTTAATAATTATTTTAATAACTGTGGAACGAATAATTAGATTTTCCATTATTTATTATGGAAAAATTATCTTTGATTTACGAGTGTTTTGGAATATAAGCCTAATTCCGGAATGAATTATGCTCGTAATCCAAGGTTTCACTGTAGTACTATACTGAAATATACAGTGTATAGCCCATTGTGCTAGTGTCCTAGTACCTTGACAATGTTTGTTGGACTTACGAACAAATTGGACTTATGAATAAGCTTTTGAAACGGAACTCGTTTGTATGTAGGGGACTTACTCCACTACTATTAAATAGTTGGTAAAAATACATATTTCTTTTCTACATTTGCAAATGCTTAGTGCTTAACTAAATAGACGTTTTTTTTTTAAAACTCTTTTTCACGACAACCAACGCACGGAGAAGATTTAAACTCCCTATGAAATAATTCCACACATTTCCTTTTAAAACAAGGTTAGCCCCAATCCCTGTCTAAACTGAACAAATGTGACAGTCGCTTTGTATTCTAAATTTGCAGAACAGCAAAGAGTTTAAAAAATGCCTTTATTCAACTGTGCTGCATTTCACAGCGCCTCCTTCACCCACGCCTGTTGACTTCAATGAGGACGATGATCTAGACGACAAGAGGCCATGTGTTTTCACAGCTCTGCAATGCATGCTCGAACAGAGGTCAAGTATCAGTGGTACAGATGGTGACAGAGAAGCACAGAGTCATCACTAGGAGGGATCTGATGTGTCTGATTGAAAGGATTAAAATTCTTATAATTCATTTGAACTATTATATTAATTGATCATATCACATAAATCATATCGCATACTCTTAATGATAGAGAAGCCCTAACAGGTCTCATGCATAGGGTTATCGATCAGTGCACGGGGTTCTCGATCAAAGTATGCAACATGTTGAACAGCCCCATGTTGGTAAAAAACACTAGTCTGAAAAGTGTCACATAACTGCAAATTTTGACCTCTTTGAAAAGTATCATCAACTCCACCATTTTTCTCAAATAAGAATGGTTGGAGAGAAAGAAAAAAAGGGAAGCCGGAGGATGCACAGCCAAAAACACACAGACAACCCTGATTACTGCTAATGAGCTTCCACTGTAAAGCCAGACCAATCCCCAGGGACAGGACATTTATTTAATTGGACAAACACAGCACTAAATCAGGATGAATCATGAAAAAAAATATCATTTTCAGAAACTTTCTGACCTTAAAAACTTTTACATACTATGATATATTATCGTATTGGTGCAGTACACTAAAGAACAGGTACAAAAAGTTTTGAAAGAACAATTCTGATTTCAGAGGCAATAACCATGAGATATGGTATAGATACCACGGCGGTCTGATGGTACCTGTAACATGGTTTGCAGTACCATGGTGCGTATTTGCTGGTACAGAACATGTACAGTATCACACTGTGGTATACAGTTCTATTATGGTACAAACTTTGGTACAACAGTGCATGTACAGTGGAACCTCGGATTGCGAGTAACGCGGTTTGCGAGTGTTCCGCAAAACGAGCAAAGATTTTTAATAAATTTTAACTTGGAAAACGAACACGTCTTGGTTTACGAGTACAGAGTATCATGTATCACGCGTGCGCTTCTTGTTTTTACGCCGAGCGTCACATGATCACAACTGAGCCAATGGTTTTTCTCTCTCTTGCGTTGCGGAATTGTGGGTAATCGTCTCCCCTGCTGGATCTGGGTGCGCATCTATTACTGGTATAATCAACATCCGTGCACGCGTGTACTGTTTACTATAATACTGTGACCATGTGTGTGCGCGTAAAACATA
>JAOVVA010000044.1:22490454-22500637 GCA_028565275.1 Leiocassis micropogon | reverse complement strand
ATAATCAACAGTCTTAATGTGAGGGTCCTACAAGCATATACAGTAGCTGGGAGAAAACGTAATGTCCTCAAATGGGAGTGTGGTGGAATACTGATGTTTGAAAATCAGAAATGTTTTTGTACTAACTCAATAGTAAATATATCTAATTAGAAAACAATGCAAAACCTCAGCATTTTCAACCATGCCCATGAAGGCCAGACTTTTGGATTCCACTTTATATACAGTTCAGGTTCTGCTGTTATATAAATAGATCACAACAAGCGCTGGTTGACTGCTATTATCTTACAATCACTCCCAGATCAGCTCATTTACCACTGCTTTGGCTTCCTTTGTTTGGTCTGTCAATAGAACTCACATCATAATTAGGTGGCATTTAGGGAGAGCACAGCCTGTCAAGTGTCCACTTTGCACTAAAGTTCAATTAACTTCATGAATCACTGAGGTAGAAAGTAATCTTGGTGAGGTCAGATCTTTTGTCCCTTCAGACAAGATGTGTGACTTAGAGTCTTTCATTAATTAATACCTAATTTCATCTATCAAGGTAACACCATTATTGATGTAGCTTGACGGCTATAACCAGTAGGTTATAGGAGCTGTCCTAATTGGCTAGATGAGACAATTCACCCTTAAATCTTTTGACAGAGCAAAAACCGAGACAGTCATCTCGTTTAGGTCTTTGTTTATGGGTTCTAAAACCCATGTAGCCCATAAACAAAACAAAATTGGAGTTCTGTACACATAAAAGACTTATTTATCTTCACCCATTAGAAAACACATTCTTCAAATGTTTACTTTACCTGTGCTGGATTAGAGTGATACTATCTATGGTCACAATCCACAAACTACATTCAAGTCATGAAATGTAATTAATCTACTGTAAGAGTTTTACCTAATGTTCACATCAATCATCAAAATGGAGAAAAAGTGTTATTTTGATTCAGATCTTTACTTCAGTTAATGGGCACATCAGTCACCAGAATGTGGGGAAAAGTGTGATCTCTGTGACTTTAATCATGGCATGGTTGTTGCTACCAGATGTGCTTGGTTAGATATTTCAGAAACTGCTGATCTCCTGGTGTTTTCATACACATCGGTCCCTAGAGTTTACACAGAATTGTGTGGGGAAAAACATTTAGTGATGAACAGTTCTATAGGTGGATATGACAAAAAGGGCCAGATTAGTTCAAGACACCAGGAAGGATATAGTAACTCATATACTCGCTCTTTGCAACAGTGGTGACCAGAAAAGCATCTTTTTTTTTATATATTTTTTTTAGTTTAATGGACTGCAGCAGCAAAATACCACATTCTACTTTTGCCAACCCAGATTTGGAATCTCTCTTCTGTCAGACCTCTCTTCTCCTCAAGTCTGTTCATTAACGGTATCTCTAAAGGGAGCATTAATGAGATGATATTAGGCATGGCTAACTGGACAGAGATCCCAGAGTAGACTCAAGACCAGCTGGAGAGATTATATTACTAGATCATAATTGGGTTTGGAAATATTTCTAAGAATGCGCTGGAATCTTAGCCACGGAATTGGAGGTGTAGTTTGATCTCCTTGGCTTGTTGCCACAATGACGCCCACTGGCAAAAGTGTATAAAAAGAAATGAAGGTGATAATATACAGGAATTTTGAGGCTGTGCATTTTGCTTTGTGTTCACAATTTCCATATAGCACAGATACTGTTATGATAATATCAACTAATAATGTTCTATGCGAACAAATATATACTGAACAACTTTTAATAAACGATTTTCTTACATAATGCAAAATAGTTCATGCATGTGAAATAAAAAAAAAATCATATACATGTACCATGTGAGGCAGTAAAACATGTATTTCTGAAAGAACTAGTATAAAGGGGGTTCAGGGGCATCTAAACTGAATGTATACATCCTAAATTAGTATTAAGGCATCAATGCCTTCTCATAGACATTCAAAGTTGTCTTATAATCTTACTAAGTTTTCTGAGCTGATTAGATTTGCTGACACACTTTTGGACTGATTTTTTTGACTAACGTTGATTGCTGCTTGATGCTCAAGCCATTTATAGTAGATAGTCGCTAAGATGCTTAAGCAATATCACGAAAGAGGTACAGTAGTGCTGTAGTGCTGAGCAACAGCATGGCTGTGATGCAGTCATCGACATGAGAGCTACAGCTCTTCTGTATACAGCTGTTCTGATATTAATTTCAACAGCAGGACCTCGACTGTGATATAGCTTTTATACAATAGTTCCACAAACACCATTTATTATCAAAAGATTATGGTGTTTATTACATCAGTTATTTTTCTGCACTAAAACATATCCTTCCTGATTGGATGAACTAGCATTAAACTGGTGAACAACAGTTAGTGTAATTAACAGGAGTGAAAGTTTAAATTCCAGCTTTAAATGTTCACTAGTGCTATGTAGCCAAAGGGGTAAAATAATAAACCATGGAGGTGGTGGACAGTTTAACTTTATTTTATATTTCCTATTATTTCACTTTAGAATATACCACAATGACTAACAGATTCTGGGGTTGGATCCCAAATAAATGCAAAGCTAATGCACTATGTAGGGTGTACAATCCCATGTTCCTCACGCAGCGTAGTGCCCTTGATCAGTTATTAGAGGAGGGTTTGGAATTCAGCCTTGTGTTAAAAGCTAGTCAGTTTTGTAGCACGTTAGCCATGAATAAAACAACACGAACGGTTCAGAAGCAATTCAAAATGACTTAATATTAATTATTTAGTAGACTAAGTGTTGTTTAAGATCGTTTGTGTTTTATTGGTGAAAGAGCATCTGATTTTGAATGTGGGCTTTTTGGCATGTAGCTGCTCTCCCTTCTATCCAGTCTGAGTTTCCAGTACCTGTGTTATATGCTAAAATGCCCTCCTGCACATGTAAAATGTATAATGGATGGATTACCCCAAATAAAAGTGTTTATTTAATGATAAATTGTCATCAAAGACGTGATTCAACTCAAAATGGTCTTAATAAGTCTATAAACAGAATTAAAAAGCGGCTCCTACTATAACAAATTATATTTTTTAAAAATCCACCCTACAATAAAAATAGATCAATAGATTTGATTAATTTGATTTATTGTAATACACATTGATTTTACAGTATATGTGACAGCTACGATTGCTGTGTTTTGTCTTCACTGAAGGCTGTTATAATATCACCATAAACAACATGACTCATCTTCCACGTAACACTGTGCCTGGATGTTGTCCTTTCTCCACTGAGTCTTTGTAAATGTGATAATACCTGAGTGAACATTTGCAATACAGCCATGAACTGGCAGCCAGACACCTGACAACTGACAAAATGTGATTTACCTGATTTACCATAGATGTTTTTTTTAAATCTGGATTGAACGTGTATAGAGGAACATGTAAAAGGATTTTCAAGTGTGTCGAGGAAGTCCTATTTGGGTGCGCCTGCCATTTCGATTACAGATTGCATGCTTTACAATGGATTTATCTGCAGCCAATGACTTCAAGGTTGACTTTAGTCTCCCCCATACGCACTATTTTGTTACCATCATAAACGTCATTTATGGCCTGTGCTTGGTTTGAGTAAATTGCTTTCTCAGTGTCACGTTCAGACTACAGAATTTACACATTACTTTCTGGATTTAGAAAGATTGAACAGTATGTGTGTGTGTGTTTTTGAATGCTGAGTTGATTATTCATGTTCATGTGACCTACCTGCCAGAAAGCCTAATGCATGCACTTGTGTGGCCTTCTGTCTTGGTGTGGGCTGCGATGTGTGTATGGGGTCAACCATGCCAGCCGGATGAGTTTGATTGTCTGACAGCAGGTTGTGTGCCAGGGAAGTATGTATGTGACTTCAGTCAAGATTGTTCAGATGGCAGTGACGAGAGAAACTGTAAGTATTAAAGCTCACTACTATCATCTAGCTTTGGGCTAAATTCTTTTTAATCATCTTTGTTGGCTTCACTCTTTATGTCTTCATGTGATCTGTTATTTAAGAAGTTCATCATAATTTGTATAAATGTTAGAATTGACTAACCTCTAACCTAAAAAAAGTGCTTTTTAACTATTGTAATCAGTATTTCACCATGTTTCATCTATTTTAATTCTGCCTAGGGATGTAAAACATGGCATGCCAGTTCCTTATTAATCTCAACGATTCTTTTGGGATCATCTAACAACATTTATTACATATAATATAATATATATAATATATATAATATATATAATATAATATAATATAATATATCAGAGTCTCTCGATCAATAGAATCTCATGTTTTTCAACTATGTCGAAATATAATCTTTGTTCTCTGAACTGCTGATAACGTTCAATGTACATTGTGGATTGTGTGCAATAATGTTCATAATTTTACATTATTCCAGTATTAGCTTATCGACAGGACAATATGCCTTTACAATAAGTGAGCTGTACTGTATAAACACCTCAGTTTATGGCACAGAAAAAGAGCATGGCTCAGAAAATGACATATCATCAAGGAAGACAACACAGAGCAGTTTTTTAAATATTGTATTCGTAGCCTTAGTGTCTATTGGAAAGGGTAACCAAACTTGACTTATGTTTATGCTACCTCATAAGTGTCTTCTGAACTATTTTAATGAGGAGTTAGCTGTGAGTTTTGGACCAATTTCCAATAAATGAAGATGGGACATTGTCTGGGCCATAGTGCTGTTAGACGTTAGCATCCATACAGATGCATTTTCATTAAGAGCAAGCTTTGCCTGCTTTTACTGTCAGCCTACGGTTTTGTTACTGAACATGAAAACAATATTTTTGTCCAAACCAATAAAATCTATGATCTTTCTTTATTCAGACCATTTTATCTTTGTCTCTTAAAATTTTATTTGCCTTGAGAAATCCTTTGTGGGGGTTTTTTTTCCATAAAGTGGAACACTCTCCCAGGTTCTGTTTTCAAAATCATAAAGTAATATGTGATGTAACATTTGCTGAGATATACACACATTTTCCATTTTTTCTTTAGCCATGTACATCATATATGTAAACCATCTGTTCAGTAAAATCTTCAACTTTGAACTCAACTTTGCAGTCATCTTTTAATCTCAACCATAGTGAGCATTTTATACAGCAGTCCATTGTGTCCATCAGCTTCGAGCTGGCTTTTATTCATTAGCATCAGCCCCTTCTTTTAATTCTGTTTTTTGTGGAAAAACATGATAAAAATCATCTAATCGTAGGGGGTCTTAGTGTTAGGCAAATACAACCTCTGGCGAAAAACAACATAAAAATGTTTTACTATGCCATTATTTAGCCAAAATGAAGCCAATTATCCAGGCAATACTAAATACCCCCATGATTTAATAGCCTGTAGTTTTACCTTAAGCAACAATAATTAATAGTAATAATTTTCTTTACAACATTGCTTCAGTTCATTGAGGTTTTTGGGCATTCTCTTATGCCCAGTTCTGTTAAGGTCCTGCCACAGCATTTCATAACCCAAGCTGCAGCTGTCGGACTGTCGGACAAATGTTGACTCATTTGCTTTTAGAAAACTCTGGCTTACAGAGGAGTTTGGTGACTGCAAGATGCCCAGTTCCTATGGCTGCAAAAAAAGCTCAAATCATCACCCCTCCACCACCATGGTTGACAATGGGTAAATACACTGAAATGCTGTTTGTTTTTCCCCAAACACGGCGCTGGGCATTAAGGCCAAACAACTCCATTTTTTCTGTCCACAAGACATTGCTCCAGAAGCCTTGTGCTTTCTTCAGTCCTGCAAACCTTAGTCATGCTTCTATGTTCTTTTAAGACAGAAGAGGCTTCCTTTGGGCAACCCTCCCAGTCAAAACATACTTGTTCTGTCTTCTTCTAATTGTGCTGTCATGGCCTGTAGGGTTTGAGATGTAGCAATAACACATTGTTATTGTATTGGTGATGGAGATTTAGCTATTGCAGTTTTTTTTTCTGAGCATTGCGTGGTTTGACTTTGAGGTAAATGAGCTGGGACATCCACCCCTGGGATGATGAGCAACTGTCTTGATTGTTTGAACTCCAAATGGTCTTAGAATCCAATGTGCAGCAACAATTGTTTCTCTAAGGCCATTGCTTATGTCTTTCCCTCTTGGTATTGTTTTAACACACACCTGAATAGTCCAGACCAACAAACTGCCCAAACCTTTGCTTTTATAGAGATCTGCACACCTACTGATGATGAGTTAATCAAGGGCTGATGATTATCAGCACCTGGCTGCAACCTACCCTCTTAAATACAGTGGAAGCGGTAAGGGGGTACTTAAGGCTATCCACATTCTTTTTTTTTTGCCTTCATTTTGGTTAAAATAAATAATGGCACTGTGAAAAAAGATATATGTTGCTGTTTCTCTGAGGTTGTATTTGCCTAATACTGTATTAAACTCAATACACATAGAATTAAAAGAGGGGGCACTAACATTTACACATGACTGTCACTATTTGAGTTTTTCTATTATTATATCTGTGTGAACTTGCAATGATTCATAAGTGGCATCTACTTCTCATTCTTCCTACTCGAATGTCTGTGTATTCCACATTCAGGGAAATTTCTGTCCTTCGTCTACAGCAACATTGTAGTGGGGACAAAGTGGGACAGACTACCCAGGTCCCAGTAGCAGTCGGTTGTATCAAGGTTTTTGTTGTTGTAAGAAAGAGGTGGTGACCCATGTATTAAAGTATACATTAAAACATTTTAAACAGGGATGACATTGTGCCTAGTAACTTGATTAAAAAATAAATCCTATCTAGTATAATAATGACAGCATTCTCTTTAATGACGGAATGAACATGAATAAATACCTGCTAAAGGAATCCTGAGTTGCATTTTTGTTTATTATAAATCAGCTTTAACTCATATTTTATACCGTACTTCATATTGTTTTGATATTGCCTTACAAGCAAAATCTGATTAGTTGTATGTAATGTAACCAAAAAAAAGCTTTTAACACTGATAGTGCAGCAACACAATTCATCAACATGAATCTCAACTTACTGAAAATGCCATGCACTATGGCATCCCAATGTGCAGGTGAAATTGATTAAGATTCAGAAAGGTTACTGTGTGCAACTTGTGTTAATAATGCTAAGATTGATAACAATCAACAGAAGTTTTCAGAAGTGAGTTATTAGCCTATGGCTACACCCCAAACATCACTGACAGAGGCAGGGAGGCTGTTATTAAGAGACCTGTTGATACTTTACATCCTAAACCCTAGATCTGGGGTGTTGGCCAGTGGAGTCCCATATGGCCCCTCTTTGTGAGTTTATGTAAGCTGCTGAACTGAATTTGGTGTCAAAACTTAAAAATGCCCCTTTTGCTACTCAACACATCTACTGTAAAAAAATAAATAAATAAATAAATAAATAAATAAAAAGTGGGAGAACTGCATGCTCTTGTATTGATGCTTATGGCCCCAGGTTGCATGATTTGATTTGTAAAACTGATTGATCTCACACCATTTCATGAACACAACAAACCAGGAGCGCATTCTTTTGCACTTGATATCCAACCTGTGCTAATATTTATACAATTTAGTTCCCTTCTCCAAGCAAGAGATTGGTTCACTGCATGATGGATGTCGTCACCACGGCTTATACACAGATTAAACAATCAGCGCACACCCTTGAAGTGAATTTGGTAGCCAAACTTAAAAATGCCTTTTTACTATACCCATCACTTCTACAAAAAATTGGGAGAACTGCATGCTCTGTTATTGATGATTATGGCCCAAGGTTGTATGACTCAGTTTGTAAAACTGATTGATCTTGCAGCATTTAATGAATACAAACCAAGAGTGCATTCTTTTGGGCATGATAGCTGACATGGAATTCTATTCTATACACTTTTTAGATCCCTTTTCTAAGCAGACATCGGCCCACTGCATGATGAGTGTCATCACCATGGCTTATACACTATATAAGCTGGACAATCAGCCCATACCCTTGTATGCCACTCTAGCAAGAGTGCCTCCACTTTATTGAATTTATTTAGTGTCATGCCATTTCAGGAACATTCTGGCAGCAATAACCTGGCATCAGCACATACCTTTCTAAAAAGGTTAACCTCATGCCACCCAGGGTCCTGAGTGTCCCAGTCATCGCAGGTCATCTTTCTGATAAGTCCTAAGGTGTGTTTCTTATTGAGGTGAAAAGGAATACTAGTTGCATATGCAAGTGTAATATTTAATATGTGTAACACACTCCCTGGCCAAAAAAAGTTGCACACTCTAATATTTTGTTGGATTGCCTTTAGCCTGATTAATCTGCATGTTCACATTACTACATTTATTTCCATCCAGAGTGGCATTGATTTTTGGCTGAGATCTTGTATTGATGGTTGGAGAGTTGAACCACTTTGTAAAGACTTCTCTAGCGCATCCCAAAGACTGATAAAGGATTTGAGCTCTTGCTACATATTAATGTGTGAAAATGATTCATCATGCTCTCAGAAACACTCTTTAACCAGTTGAGCCTGATGAATATTGGCATTGCCATCCTGGAATATGCCAGTGCCATCAGGGAGGAAAAAAAAAACATTGATTTAATGACTTGGTCATTCAGTACATTCAAATCATCAGTCACATAATGTTGCTGAGCACAAACATAACCAACTTGAGCAAAACCCCATCATAACACTGCCTCCAGTGGGGCACTATGCATGATGGGTACATTGTTTCATGTACTTCTCTTTTTATATTGATTCACCCAGCACTCTGGATTAGGGTCAATCTGGACTCACCTTGACTACATGACCACTTCAAACCACATGACCTATTTCCATTGATCCAAAGTCCAGTCTTTATGCTTCCTACTCTAGCAAACTGAAGCCCTTTTTTACTTCAATAACAAGCTTTTATCACTAAGCATTATTTTTTATGGCCACACAGATTTCCCTTTTCCCCTATTCTGTGAATTCTAGTTACATTGTGCATGAAAATCTGCCTTACTTTCACTATTAAACATAATAGTGATCTTCAAACCACTACACCTCCCAATCCATCTTCCAACCATATTCCTTCTATGACATTAATGATTCAACACTATCTATCAATCTATCTATCTAACAAGTGTTAGACAGTTCTTAACCCAATTACAAACATATTAGCCATTTCCTTAGTTGTTTTCTTTTTTTGATGCAGGCCAATAAGTTGACCCTTCCTAAACACAGTAACATCTTATGTCCTCCATATGGTTGTTTAAAAAATTTTAAGCTACTCTCTGCCTCAGTTAGGGTTAAAAGAATTTTTGCATCTGAAACTTATTAATTACTGTATTAAATATCCAGTTAAAGTATTTGTTTATTTAAATTCAGATGTTGACTTTCTTTGGTCAGGCAGGGTATGACCCATATGAAAAATACTTTTGATGTATTGCCTAGGTTGGCATATACTGTAAGTATGTGGCTAGTCACAAGGAGAGTTTACTTTAAGCCAAATCAAAAGGGATGGAAATACATTGCATTTTTTACTAGGACTTTTCCAAAAATTATTGTCACAGTCTATGCCAAAGCACAGCAACAGATCCAAATATCTACAAAAAGCATTCTGTATTTATGGTTAGAAAGTCTTTGATGTACAGTAAATATATCTAAAGTCATTATTTCTGTCAATTAATTATGCGGAAATGTTTGTAGTAGGCAGGAACTTAATTGTTTTCCTGTCACTGAGAGATCCAAAATTCAAATCATAATAATTGAATCATCTACGGCTGGACATTCAAGAGTCCTGCCCTTGTTGTAAGTATAGATTTAAGCAACATTAATTGACTAATGGTTTGGTAATAATTATTCCGGGTTTTATATTGTTAAAGGTACTCATTCAAAAAGATGTGATTTTGAAGATGGGCTTTGTGATCTAAAAACACCAGATCCGAATAAATCGTGGATACGAGGTTCATGTCTAACTGATCCTGGACCTCTGTTAGACCACACAGGCAACACTGCAGGTATGTGTACTTTATATAGACACCAAACAAAAATAATAAATCTGTTTATATATTATTGATGTTATCAATGGCATCAAATGGAATGGTTTTGTGCACATTTATTGCAATATATTAAATACACATAAATGATAGAGATACAGTGGGTACGGAAAGTATTCACACCCCCTTAAATTTTTCACTCTTTGTTATATTGCAGCCATTTGCTAAAATCATTTAAGTTCATTTTTTTACTCATTA